>JAJJWW010015286.1:0-106296 GCA_023531295.1 Papaver armeniacum
CACACACATCCATACCCACATCAATTGTACCGAAATTTTGTTAAGCAAAAGCAATAAATATATGAAATAAAAATCAGGCTTTTCTTGAAAAGGAAAACAATTAACTAACAAGATTGTTACCTCAAATTTCGCATCCACTTCTCCAATATATTTGCATCTTCTTCCAGGGAGAATTGATATCGAAATATCATTATGTTGTCATCCTTATGCAAAACAAAAGAATAACAACAACCAACCTTTACCAGTGAAAGGTTGAAAACCGGTTTTTAATTATTGCAAGCAAAAGTTGAAAACCACCGAACACATATGCTTTTATGCTAAACCAAAACCGATTCAACATATTGTGACTTTTTCACATATTGTTTCTATCAGAACCCCTCATGATCCTTTGATAAAGCCTACCAACATGGGATAGAACTTAATCCTGCTAAATCAAAAAGTCACCCAAACCATAAGGGTTCACAACATTATGAGATCGAATATCAAGGTAATAAAACCGAAATCAAACATCCCATAAACATCCATATCAATAATAAAGCATTCAAGCACAGGCTATGTAAATCAAAAACTATCACACGAAAAAAATTATAAATCAAATAATTTTATTCATAATAGTTTTATTCATAATAGACTTAATACAATCATTGAAAGAAATCAAAAATTGATGTTTATTTTCCTTTGCAACTCAGTCCTTCATATCAGTGCTAAATGAAGGTGGATTATTACTTTCAGACTTCAGCTTGTTAATTTTTTAAAGAAGAAAACCTTGTTGCTTGACCAGAATTTCTTGCAGGTGAGAAATTTTCGTGAAGGATTCTGCAAGAGCATGTAATTCTGTCTTTGATTGAACACAAAAGTGTGTCAATGCTTCAATACACTGATCTTTCTTCAGAGTATTCTCTCTTTCCTTCTTGCTAAGCCAATCTCCTTTTCTAATTTTACTCTTAATATCAAGAGAATATCCAGACTTAATCTTAAGTTGATCTTTCTGATCTAGCATCTTGCCAAAAGAAGATGTTGGATCCAGACTCATGGTTCGGACAAGGAATGACCAAAGAAGGAGAAGGATCTTTTTATAAATTTCATACTTCCGAAAATATAATATTCCTAAAAATACGAATATATCAAATATTTTCAAATACTAGATTTTATTTCCATAATCTACACATAAGTGCCTTGATTTTTCTTCTTCCTCACTCAAAATTCGGCACACATGGTGAGGAAAGAATTCTAATACCGATCAAGTGGTATTAGTATGATATTTTCTCTCATTATGGAAATTTGAACAAAAAGATTGTCCTTGATCTAGTATCGTATGAGAAATTCTCTTCTTGTTACCTCGAACTAGCGAAGTATCTTGAGATTGACTTGGGTTGCCTATGCAACTTTTAGCAATTCTGTTTTTGAGACAGTTTTTGCATCTTGTCTTATTTTTTCCTTTACCATTAGATGATTTAATAACATCGGAAGACATGTCCATTTTGAAAATGGGTAAATCACTAATGGAGGAGGAAGAAATAAGATTGACAACTAATGAAATATTAGTTGTTTCTTCTTCTTCAGAATCGTATGAATCAGAGGTCTCATCTAGAGTTACATCCAACGCCTTACTTCCAGTGTATTTCTTAAGATTGGGACAGTCTTTAGCAATATGACCAAACCCTTTACACTTAAAGCATTGCGGCTGATATTCATCATCTTCTTCATGATCCTTTTTGACAGGAACTCGATCATGTGGACGAGAAGATGGATGAGTATCCTTTATGAATCTCTTATTTCTTTTCTTCAAGAGATATCGAAATTGTCTGGTAATTAATGATAATGATTGTTCAATTTCACCATCAGAAATTTCTGCAATCTGTTCATCTGAATCATCCATCTGTCTATTCCTCTCCACTGGAGCTTTCAGAATTTTTGCAGCTTTAAAAGCAATTCCTTTATTTTGAATAGACTGTGATTCATGATCAAAGATATTTAACTTTACAACGAGTGTTCTTCGTGAGAGAGTTGAGATATCATTTGCTTCTATGATTGCATGCTTCTTAGAATCGTATCTTGGTGGCAACGATCTGAGAATTTTGCACGCTATATCCTTTTCAAAGATAGTCTTTCCAAGAGAGAAAGAGGCATTAATTATCTCAAAGAGTTTAAGATGAAACTCTTCAAAAGTGTCGTTGTCATCCATTCGAAGGTTTTCCCAATCAGACGTAAGACTTTGAAGTCTAGCTTCTTTCTCTGAAGTGTTTCCTTCTTATATGATCTGAAGATTATCCCAAGCTTCTTTCGAAGTTTGACATGTTGATACATGATATTGTAGATCACGACTTACAACATGTATTATAGCATTCAAACCATTTGAATTCTGCTTTGCAAGCGCCTTTTCTTCGTTTTAAAACTCTACTAAGCGTTTAAACTCAGTTTCTGAATTTTCTATCTTTGGACGAATATAACCATTGACGACTAATAGCCAAGTATAAAAGTCTCGTGATTGAAGAAAATATCTCATAGCATATTTCCACCATAGATAGTTTGTTCCGTCAAATCTTGGCGGTACGTTAATTGAAGTCAATTCATGAGAATTCGAGTTCATTCTTATAGGTTGGATCGCACTAAACACGGATTGTTAGATCTTTTCGTGTTTGCCTGCTCTGATACCAATTGAAAAGGCGGGGGTACCCAAATATACCTCAAGCTAAAACTTTTCCTACCTATAAGTCCTTTCTCCGAAAGTGATTGTTTATGGACTGAGTCGAGACAATGCAACTAATCGGTTCACACTTCGTGTGATCGTCTATGGATACGAGATCGAGACAATACAACAACAAAGTATGTTTACTTGATAAAAAAGTTCGGACTTAACCAAACACAATAGGATTGCTTATCAAGTAAATAGGAATTAACGTTTGTGTAATTTACTTTAATTATAATAAAACAATTATAATGCGGAAAATAAAAGTAAATGACACAACAAGATTTTGTTAAAGAGGAAACCGCAAATGCAGAAAAACCCCGGGACCTTGTCCAGAATTGAATACTCTCAAAATTAATCCGCTACACAAAATTAAACCAACTTCGTGTAGTTGAGACCAAGCAACTAAACCTATAGTTCACCTAGTTCCGTCTGTATTCCCACGCCTCCAACTTATGAATAAGTCACGTAATTGGAACAATTCCTTTGGTTCGTATTCCAAACAGTAAAGGAACAACATATCTGTTTAGTAGCAACTCTCTTCAACCAAGTGATGTGAGTTCGACAAAGGCTCTTCTGTTTATCTCAATAAACTCCTTCATCAGGTTCTTAGATCTATCTTATGTTCAACTACAAAAGGTAATTGTTAAGATTTTGCAATCAACACTTTTAATCACAAAGAATTGTATTGATGCCGATCTACACAACTAATCAATCCAATCTACCACAAGGATAAACCGATTATAGTTGGATCCTCTTATACCGAAACAAGTATTGTGCACACCAAAGATTATGAACCCCAAATCAGAAATCTTCAATATCTTCTTTGTCTTCAAATCTTCTTAGATCTTCAATAAACACCTGCACACAACAAATTGAATCTCTTGTGATCAATCACGCACAGAACGGAGTCTGTTAACAACGGATTATCACAAGATCGTCTTTAGAACTTAAAACAGTCTAAAGATCCTTGTCGAAACTTCGATCTAGTTTGAGTGAATCTTATATCAGAAGACAAGATTCTCAAGCATAAACAAACTAGGTGCAATCAAAATTCAACCACCGTTAGTCAATCAAATTAATCGAAAACACAAGATAAACCGCAATTATCTAGTTTCCCACCAACGGTACTAATAGAGCTTCTCAATCCCAAAGAAGACTTTAAACTGAGCTGCCGTAAGAGATTTCGCCTAATTAGGTTACTTTCCTCTCCGAATAGGCGGCTACACCAGTAACAACACATCCGAGGAAGTTTGCTGTCACGAAGGATTAGTTTGCTAGAAATGCAAACTTCAAGTATTTATAGACAAGGAAGTTTGGACACCAAGGAATTTCCAAAACCGAAAATATTCTTAAGATATGCAATATATTCCAAATTCGGTTTCCATAATTCCTAGAAATGCTCTGTCCAAAATATTGACCGAAAATCTCTTTGGAAAATCTTTAACTAGTAAATGCACATTACTAATTCTCGTTTTCTAAAATAAAATTAAAAACCTTAAATAAAAGATTCTTAACTTATTTATATTTCGATCCTGGGATTTTCTTCCTTTAGCTATTAAGGAATAACTTTGAACAAATAAAAGATAAACATTACATCACATGTTCAACGTATGTCGACATCCTTACTTTGTAAGTCCTCTTTCATACTTACAACCTTAAAACCGATTTGCCACACTTCCAAACAAGTTTAGAATTGGTTCATCTGACTTTCAAGAACTATGTGATTGATCAAGAACACTCAATCACAAATCATGGGTTTAACGGTTCTACCTCCATGTGAGTACTGTGCATAGTCACACTATCTTTCCAAAATTCGGCTGACTAGGTACTAGGATCGGTTCCCCACATATATATGGTATCTAACTTATATGTGTTGCACATGTCCAGAGGATCGGTTCCCATTTCTGCTAAAACCTTGTTGCACCTCATACAAGGATCGATTCCCCTTTGTGATGTGTTGCACCTCTTACTAGGATCGGTTCCCCTTTACCTAGAGTCGGTCATACACAAATCACAAACTCGATCATACCATCTCAGGTGATTACTTAAGATCGATTTCACTAATAAAAGGCATACCAATGCATAAGTCAGGCCTTTGTGAATAGTTTTACCAATAACATAAACAAGTCATGAGCAGTTATACTAAATCACACATATTGGTTATTCACAAGATATGCAATGAATAACAATACCAATAACGCCTGGTGATTTCTTTTTCGATTCATAAACAAGTTTATGAACTTACTTCCTCAAAACACATGTAAAACATTGTTTCCTAGGATGAAATCCTCACCTCATACCCATACATAATCACAATAGCATTTAAACGATTATGTCGATGTCTTATCTACAAAGTTTAATGGTTAAGCAATAAACCTCGTATTGTATTCCTTAATACTATGTCTATCTAGAGTGTTCATGCTTCGTAGTTTTGTTTTCAATATGCACGACTTGAAAGATACGTTAGGGAATGAAACAGTTCAAGTCAAATATCACTAACCTCAAGTGGAAGGATGATGTTGTAGTTGTAGCTTCTTACTTCTTCACTTCTTCAAGTCTTCGCAATACTTGTAATGTCTCATATCCTAATACTTTCAAGCTAACCTATACGAAGTTGACTCTAGTACATAATTAAGCGACTCTTAAAATGAGTTTTGATTCACTAAAATATGACAACCAAACTTGACATACCAATGCTTGGTGGGTTCAACCGAGCTATGCTATAACATTTGTGCATATACTGTGTTGCTCCGTAAGTTCTCTTATGTCGAGCATGACCAATTGAATTGATCATTTTTGTGGTTGATTCAATTGAGATTTTTGGATACAAATTCATGTTTTCATGTGATTTGTTTATGTCCAAAGAAATCCTTCCTTTCTTGTAAAAGCAAGGTCGCCTTTGTTGTTCTTTCGGGAATGACATATTATGGGGGAGAGTTCTTAATTAAACATGTGCTTAATTGCCAAATCTTTATGGGGAGTGCGGCTTTGGAATATTATAGGGGTTATCTTGTATCTTTATAAACTCCTTGATGAATGCATTTAACTTCGGCTTTATGATTGTATCTAAATAAGTTGGTATGTTATTCTCTTTTGGTCATTAAGTATCTCTATGAAAATTTCATGAGGATACCACTAGTTTTCGTACCTTTGCCAATTTATATTGACAAAAAGGGGGAGAATTAATGTGTGGTTTCATACTACAAATACATATGGTTTACGGATCATTATGTAAAGGGGAGTGGTTTTCATGTTGAGATGAAGTATTGACTAAGGGGGAGTGATACATATCTACATAGTATTGTTGTCAAAGTTGTGATACAATTGAACTTTGATGTTGTGTAATAATACTATGACATTGTATAACAATGATTGAGAACATTTGTTTTCTCATTGTTATTGCTACGGATCTTCAACAACTATGATGATGAGTTGAACACGTTTAGAATCATGGAGTACTTGGAAGTGACGAAGATTTCGAGTCATGTTGAAGATGCCAAGGAGATCAAGCATTTGGATGAGAAGCTAAAAAGTTTTATTTATTTTGTAATTCATATGTATTGATAGTTTTGTCACTAAAATTGACAAAGGGGAAGATTGTTAGAGCACTGCTCGGTCGAACTCGCATGCGTTGCTTTCTCAAGCATGTTTGTCAATGTTAGTGATCAAAACTATAAGTTTTGATTTCTACACTATTTATAGATGTCTCGGACTAGGACATAGATTGGGTAGTTGAGCTTAGACTTCACGGCGTTCATCATTTGAAGACGAAGAACTACTAAGGGGAGCTTGTGGAACTTCATCGACAAAAGGTATGTGGAGAATGAAACTCATCTATCACTTGGAAAGTCTATTTCTACTCTATCTCCTATATTGAGACATAAGTCGTATTACGATATAGTTTTCTATATACACATCTGAGATTTCGAGCTGAGTTTATCTCGCTTACATATTTCTCGAAATATGTGTTGGCAAGCTTTCGCTTCGACCAAGTTCATCTTATATCATGTGAAAATTTCCGAGTAACATCTTACATTGTTTGTGTGATACAATCATTTGGTGTAGTCTTGGAATGTTTCGTTGTGATTATTTCAATAACTTGAAAATTGCTTTGCTTTTAATTGTGTGTGAAAAAGGCTATAATCATCCTCTAAGAAAGTTCTAATGATTGAAATAAGAGTTTAGAACAGTTAACTATTATTGGATATGTCATGTTGTGCACTCTTGCACATATGTAATCCATGTTCGGGAACCATAGTATGCGCACCCGTTTGCGTACCTGTTGGTTTGAGAAATCCGGGAACCTAAGTATGCGTACCCGTTTGCGTACTAGCGTACACGGTCATGTCCGAGAATTTCTGTTGGGATTGAAAGTTCGCGTACCCGTTTGCGTACTGGCGAAACCCAATCTTAGTCCGGGTATTTCAAGTATGCGTACACGTTTGCATACTTGAAGGTTAAAGTTCTAAAATCGGTTATGAACATGAACATAAAAATTTATATAATAAGGAATGCAATCTTTGCAAACCGTGGCTATAATGTTCATGATTGATTCTAGTGAATCAAACCGATTTTGCTTCATTTGTGTTCTTGTATAATTCTATGAGAATATAGCAATTGAACAACTCTTTAACTAGTTTCATTTGAGTCATTTGAACTAGTTAGGGTTAAGATGAATAAGGTTGATATGAGAGTAATCAAATGGCTAACCTCGGTTAACTATTTGTGAACCAACATGGTGTACGCATTTGGGTACGGTTACATAAACGTAAATGAGGGTACATTTTATTTGTGTGTAACAAGCTATGTTCGATCTAACGGTTGAAAGATATTAGCTTGGTTGAATCATGTTTTTCATCTAACGGTAATTATTGAATGTTTTGTTACCAAGGTAACTTGTATTGCAAACCCTGATTTGAAAACTATATAAAGGAGAACTCTAGCAACTGGGAAAACTAATCCCCTCACCTCTTGTGTGTTACTAGTTGCATAAACTAGAGTCGATTCTCCTTTAACCTTAGGTTTCTTTCGAGACCCTGAAGGTTAATGACTTGAAAGACTTCATTGGGATTGTGAAGCCAGACCCAACTATTTTCTTTGTAGTTGTGTGTTATGATCTTGCCCGATTCTATCTATTGAGTACAATTGAAATAATTGACTCGAGATTAGTTTCTCCGATAGGCAAGATAAAAGTAATCACAAACATCTTCGTCTCATCTTTTGTGATTCCACAATATCTTGTTTCGCTAGTCAATTAAGATTATTGTGAGGTGATTGATAATACTAGGCTCTTCTTCGGGAATATAAGTCCGGTTTATCAATTGGTTCATGTTCACCTTGATTTATCAAAATACGAAACAAAAACTCTTGGGTATTTCTATGGGAAGCGGATTTATTCAATCTATAGACTTTTCTGTGTGAGACAGATTTGTTTATAAAGTCTTCGACTTTGTATCGTAGCAACTCATGGTTATGGGTGAGATCAACTAAGGGAATCAAGTGCGTTGTATCCTGCTGGGATCAGAGACGTAAGGAACGCAACTGTACTTTGAATCAGTGTGAGATTGATTAGGGTTCAACTACAGTCCCGTCCTAAGTTAATTGGTAGTAGGCTAGAGTCTGTAGCGGCTTAATACAGTGTGGTGTTCAAACTGGACTAGCTCCCGGCGTTATTCTGCATTTGAGGTTTTCATCTTTAACAAAATTCTGGCGTATGTGTTATTTCTTTTCCGCATTATATTTTGTTATATAATTGAAATATCACAGGTTGTGCATTAAGTTCAATCAATTAGAATACCCGACCTTGGGTTGTTGATTTAAATTGATTGACACTTGAACATTGGTCTTTGGTACCGTTCAAGTTACTCCTCTTATATTCAATCGGGCTCACAGATTTCTATTTGCTGATTGCAGATTGAATTAAGAGTTAGAGATATTAAACTCTTTGAGATACTTTTCTCTAGATTGAGTCTGACTGTCTAGTTGATTCTCTAGAAAGTATATTGGAGTAAGTCCTCTCAGATTGCCAAACGAATTGTTGGGTGTGGTTGTTAGACCCCCGCATTTTCAGTTACCCATATCTAAATGAAGTCACTTTTCATTTGTGTGTAACAATTTAAGTTCGATCTAACGGTTGAAAGATATTAGCTTGAGTCTAATCAGGTTTCCATCTAACGATGAATATTGAGTACTTTGTTACCAAGGTAACATTGATTGCAAACCCTGATTTGAAGACTATATATAGGAGAACTCTAGCAACTAGAAAACCTAATCCCCACACCTCCCATGTGATACTAGTTGCAACTAGAGTCGATTCTCCTTTAACCTTAGGTTTTTTCCTAAACCCTGTAGGTTAACGACTTGAAGACTTCATTGGGATTGTGAAGCCA
This sequence comes from Papaver armeniacum, assembly GCA_023531295.1. Classification (NCBI taxonomy): domain Eukaryota; kingdom Viridiplantae; phylum Streptophyta; class Magnoliopsida; order Ranunculales; family Papaveraceae; genus Papaver; species Papaver armeniacum. The sequence continues at coordinate 9,082 of JAJJWW010015286.1, forward strand.
AACCCAACTATTTTCTCTGTAGTTGCGTGTTTAGATTTTGCTGTTTTCTATCGTGAGTGAGTACTATCTTCTCTAAGATTGGATCGAGAGTTAATCTCCGATAGGCAAGATAAAAAGAAGTCACAAACATCTTCGTCTCATCGTCTGTGATTCCACAATATCTTGTTTCGCTACCATACGATTAAGATTATTATGAGGTGATTGATATTTCTAGGCTGTTCTTCGGGAATATAATGATAAGTGCATATTTCACATATATTTGGTGTTAATTCCATGCTAGTATTTGTTGGTTTTCTTGCAAATTATTGTATATTACGCTTGTTTTCTTTTATTTGTGTTTTGTTAGGTAAATCATCCAAAAGAAGTGAATTTGTACTTAATTGTGCAAGGAAAGAAGCTAGCTATAAGTGGAGAAAGGCCAAAGGCCAAAGACCAATTGGAACTCGTTCAAATACAAGACGAAGACAGTGGCGAAAGAACGGAGTCATTCTGAGTTCGTATGAAGAAGTTATGAGCAAAACAAGAACTTGGAAGACTAGAAGGGCAAAATGGTCATTTTCAATGGGAGGTGCTATTGGCATCCCAACCTAATGATAAGGGACACTTTCCTGTTAAGGGGCGGTCAAGTTCATAGCAAGTGCTAGAGGCAGTCAGGTCTTTTACAATAGGGGGCTGCCAAAGTTCAAATAATACTAAAGACACCCGACTTATTACTTAGGGCACTTCTTCTTCTTTATTCCTAAATAGCACACATGTAATGGAACTCGGAGCTTGATGATCATGACGATCACGACGGTGATGAATTTTGGAAGAAGTGATATTCGAATTCGAATACATTACTGGGTTCCTAGAGATGATGGAAAGCTTGGGTAGGAGCCCGATTTCAATTCAATGGGCTCAACCAGGTCAGGGAAGCATCGGTGATGGATGATGATCATGGTGATTGGTGGCTAATGTTAAAGGAATCAAGGTTGGTGATTGACAGTGGGTACTCGAAACTGTTTCAAGACTTGGGTTGGCTGGTGATTGATCGTTTAGTTGTCCGTTGGGTTGCTGCCATTGATTTCGGTGATGGCTGTAGATGATGAAGATTAGCAGTTGCGATTATTGGAGTTGGGGATGATAGCAACAAAAGACGTGGCTGTATTTTATGATGGTAGAAGGTTAAGCTGGGCTCTGGCAGTGATGATTGATTGATAGAGGAGTTGATGCTGTTGATCTTAGTCGGGAATGAAGAAATCAATGAGCTAAGGTTTGCTGTTATGGAAGCTCGAGCACAAACCAGATAAGCTGTGAAGATCATGCACGGCAGATGATGATGTATTGGTGATATAGTTTAGTGTCGAAAACAACAAGAGATGAAGAGGAGTTTGAAGCTGTGATGGATGTCTTAGAGAGATGGCAGTGATGACGACGTTTGCATCCGCCGTTGGTCGGAGACGGAAGTGTTACCAAGCTTGAAAATGAACAGAGAAGTTGAAGTTCTATCGAGAAGCTGATGATAATAACCGAATAGCAGTGTTATTGTTGTTGTAAAGGCGTCAGAGAAAGGTTGGTGGTCGTCAGAGACGAAGGTGGACTTGAGCACGTGATCGGAGGAAAAGAAGTGTGGTGGGGCCTGTCTGCTGTACTTGCGAGAAAGGAAACACGCTTCTGGCACAAGGTTGACGCGTTTTGGAGAAATGGAATGACTCGATGCAAGACGACTCATTGAAGCTCGATATATAGACGGTGCAGATAAAGATACAAGGGTTCCTCAGAGGATCGAATGGATTAGAAGACATATGCGCACGCTACTAAAATGCACCACGCTGCACCCAATTACGAACACCTCTTTTGGGATAAACTCCACCGACTTTTGTTGTCTATCTTGTACGGGTATTGTGGATCGACTAGGGTTATTTGAAGGCTATAAATAGCTACCTAAACCCAAAAGAAAATGACTACTTCTTCTTTTATAATTTCCTTTTGTAGCTAGAGACAAAAACAGAGAGAGAAATAAAGTTTTGCTCCCTGGCTTTTCTTGTGAGCTTTTATATTTAGTTTCAATTTCTTTATTTCTTATTTATTTAATTATTATTACTTTTTAGCTATGAGTAGCTAAACTTCTTATTGATTATGGATGATTTCAAAGTCCTGATAATGAAATCTTAATTTCTTAAACCAAGTTTATTTCAAGTTTTATTTATTTGTTGATTATCTTTATTATTTTTAATGTTTAAGAATATTGAGGGGTTATTTAAAGTGATCAATTAAATTAACCAATCGATAATTCTTCTACTAGTATTGGGGTTGGTGATACGTGTAATTGTCACTCAATTCTTTACACAAGTAGTAAATCGCAAGAGCTAACAGGGATTTCCATTAGCAGCAATTGTGTGTAAAGATAACACTAGTAAGCGGGCCGAGCCTATGCGTCTGATGCTAGGATCAACCTGATTCACAGAGTGTAAAGAATTCGTTAATCTACACCTTGAGAGCTTATTCTTGGTAGGTTAGTTGGATAGAAACTGGTAGTCGAGCGCTTCCGTATGCAGTGACAATAGGAATCCGGGGGATAGCAGAGCTTATTGCTATTCTACGGTTGGTAACAATATAAATTCAACAATAGATAAACTTGTATTCAATTAAGTTTCAGTTCAGTGACGGCGAAGGATTCCCTAGTCATCTTTCTTCTTATTAATTACAACAAATCTCTTATATTTTCTTTTGTTATTTACTTTGATTAAAATCTAAAAACCCCCCTTTCGGTTACATTTTAAACAACTAAAATCTCCCTGCTCTTCGTGGGAACGAACTCCTTGCCATTATATTACCAGTTAATAGTGTAGAAAGAAGTAAATTAATTTGTTGTGTAAAAGACGCTCATCATATAAGTCTGGTATATCAATTGGTTCATGTTCACCTTGATTTATCAAAAGACGGAACAAAAACTCATAGGTATATATGTGGTAGATAGATTTATATATACAATAGACTTTTATGTGTGAGACAGATTGGTTTATCAAGTCTTCGACTTAGGGTCGTAGCAACTCTTAGTTGTGGGTGAGATCATCTAAGGGAATCAAGTGCATAGAGTCCTGCTGGGATTCAGAGACGTAAGGAGCGCAACTATACCTTGATCAGTGTGAAATTAGTTAGAGCTCAACTACATTCCAGTCCAAAGTTAATTTGAAGTAGGCTAGTTGTTAGAGAATTGCTCGGTCGAACTCGCATGCGTTGCTATCTCAAGCATGTTTGTCAATATTAGTGATCAAAACTATATGTCTTGATTTCTAGTTTACTTATGACTAAGAATTGGTCTAGGATAGTTAAGTATAGATGAGCTCCAGACTCCATGGCAATTATCTTACAAAGACGAATAACTACTCGAGGAACCAGTGGAACTTCATCCGACTAAAAGGTATGTGGAGAGTTGAACTCATCTGTCATTAAAAAGTCTAATTACTCTATCTCCTACTCTTGAGACAAAAGTCGTATAAGTATGATAGTTTTCATACATACACATTTGCTATTTAGAGCCGAGTTTACTCGCCTATCTTTTTCTCGAAATATGTGTTGGTAAGCTTTTGCTTTAACCACTTTTAATCTTTACCCATGACGAAAGTCATGATGACGTTTCAATCTTGAAAATAGCTTTGATGACGATAGTCGTGAATAACGATTGTTATAACATTATAGAAGAATGTTTCAATGATTGAAATGTAGAGTTGAGATTACCATCTATGGATATAAGCATATTTAGTGTGTTCGCACATTAGTGTATAAATCCATGTACCGGAAACCAAGTGCATGCATATGTATGCATGCGGTATTGATGAAGGAGACAGGTTGGGTACGCGTACTGGCGGAAGTTTTCTAATCGAAAATTTCTACTGAGTTTGTAGTTTGCAAACTGTTAAACCAGTCACCTTAGGTACGTGTAACCACGGAAGTTTTCGAACCGAAAATTTATGCTGAGTTTGTAAACTCAAATCTGGTAGCTAAGGTAAACCCGTACGCGTACCCAAGCTGGTTATTTCTCAAATTAGTTCATGAACTTGAAACAATAAATTATAAGGAATGCATTCTTTGAAAACCGTGGGTATATTGTTCATGAATTGATTCAAATGAATCAAACCGACTTTGTTTCAATTGTGTCTATGAATAAAGACCTAAGCAATTGAACAACTCTTCAACTAGTTCTTATGAGTCATTTGAACTAGTTATGAGAAAGATGAATACGGTTAATATGAAAGTGATCATATGGCTAACCGTTGGTTAACTATTTGTGAACCAACTAAGTGTACACGTTTAGGTACGATTACTCAAACCTAAATGAAATACATTTCATTTGTGTGTGAAAATCTAAGTTTCAATCTAACGGTTGAAAGATATTAGCTTGTATTTAATCAGGTTTTTCATCTAACTGTGAATATTGAATGCTTTGTTATCAAGGTAACTTAGATTGCAAACCTTGATTTGAAAACTATATAAGGGGAACTCTAGCAACTGGAAAAACTAATCCTACACCTCCTGTGTGATACTAGTTGGTTTTGCTAGAGTCGATTCTCCTTTAAACTTAGGTTTCTTCTCGAGACCCTGTATGTTAACGACTGAAAGACTTCATTGGGATTGTGAAGCCAGACGAAACTACTTCTCTTGTAGTTGAGCGATCTGATCTTGCCATTTTCTATCGTACGAGTTCAATTGAATAATTGACTCGAGATTATATCTCCGATAGGGCAAGATAAAAAGAAATCACAAACATCTTCGTCTCATCATTTGTGATTCCGCAATATCTTGTTTCGCTACCATACGATTAAGATTATTGTGAGGTGATTGATAATACTAGGCTGTTCTTCGGGAATATAAGTCCGGGTTATCAATTAGTTCCTGTTCACCTTGATTTATCAAAAGACGGAACAAAAACTCATAGGTTTATCTGGGGGTGACAGATGTATCTGTTATCATAGACTTTTCAGTGTGATACATATTTGTTTATTAAAGTCTTCGACTTTGGGTCGTAGCAACTCTTAGTTGTGGGTGAGATCAGCTAATGGAATCAAGTGCGTAGTATCTTGCTGGGATCAGAGACGTAAGGTGCGCAATTGTACCTTGAATCAGTGTGAGATTGATTAGGGTTCAACTACAGTCCAGACCGAAGTTAGTTTGTAGTAGGCTAGTGTCTGTAGCGGCTTAATACAATTTGGTGTTCAATCTGGACTAGGTCCCGGGGTTTTTCTGTATTTGCGATTTCCTCGTTAACAAAACTTCTGGTGTCTGTGTTATTTCTATTCCGCATTATATTTTGTTATATAATTGAAATATCACAGGTTGTGCGTTGTATCGATCAATTGTGAAATCCAACCTTTGGTTGTTGATTGGAAATTGATTGATCCTTGGATATTGGTCTTTGGTACCATCCAAGTTTAATCTCTTGTATTTGATAAAGACTCACAAATTTCTATTTGTTTGAGTATCACCTCACAATAATCTTAATCTACTAGCGAAACAAGATATTGTCGAATCACAAACGATGAGACGAAGATGTTTGTGACTACTTTTCTATCTTGCCTATCGGAGAAATTAATCTCAAGTCAATCCTTACGATTGTACTCAAATACGATAGAAACAACAAGATCAGATCATGCAACTATATAGAAGATAGTTGGGTCTGGCTTCACAATCCCAATGAAGTCTTTAAGTCGTTAACCTACAGGGTCTCGATAGAAACCTAAGGTTAAAGGAGAAACGGCTCTAGCTTACAACTAGTATCACACATAAGGTGTGGGGATTAGGTTTCCCAGTTGTTAGAGTTCTCCTTTATATAGTCTTCAAATCAGGGTTTGCAATCTAAGTTACCTTGGTAACAAAGCATTCAATATTCACCATTAGCTGAAAACCTGATTAGATTCAAGCTAATATCTTTCAACCGTTAAATCGAACTTAGCTTGTTATACACAAATGAAATGTAACTTCATTTAGGTTTGATTAACCGTACCTAAACGTGTAAAGTCGTTGGTTCAACGGTAGTTAACCATAGGCTAGCCATATGAGCACTTTCATATCAACCTTATTCTTCTTTACCATAACTAGTTCAAATGACTCAAATGAACTAGTTAGAGAGTTGTTCAATTGCTTAGATCTCATAGAAGTATACAAGACACAATCGAAACAAAAACAGTTTTGATTCACTCGAATCGATTCATGAACATTATAGCCACGGTTTGCAAAGATTGCATTCCTTAATATATAAATGTCTTAGTTCACGAATTAAACTGTTTTTAGAAAATAACCTACTTAAGTACGCATACTGGTACGCGGAATTAAGTACCCGGATTAAGTTTGTTTTCAGTTCACAAACTCCAATAGAAATTCACGGGAAGTGAACTTCCGGCAGTGCGCGTACTTGGTAGGCGGACTTTAGTTCCGGTTATCCTGAGTAGCAAAGTACACATACTTTGGTTTAAGGGTATTGGACTTACACAAGTATGAGTTGCCTCACACTGTTTATATCCAACCAAGTTTATATATTCTAAACTCTCATTTCAATCATTGAAACATTCTTAGAGGACGTTATATAGTTGTTGTTCACAAACTATTTTTCGTCAAAACGGTTTTCAAATAATTGAAACTAATATGACTTTCGTCACTAGTAAAGATGAACTTGGCCAAAGCAAAAGCTTACCAACACATATTTCGAGAAATAGATAAGCGAGATAAACTCAGCTCGAAATAGTACATGTGTATAATGATAGTCTATATAGCAATACGACTTTTGTCTCAAGATATGAGATAAAGTAGACTTTTGAGTGATAGATAAGTTCAAGTCTCCACATACCTTTTTGTCGATGAAGTTCCACCAGTTCCTTGAGTAGTTCTTCGTCTTTTCATGATGAACACCGTGGAGTATAGAGCTCAACTACACTTTCTATCCTAGTCCGAGACTTAGCTATTAGTAGACTAGAAATCAAGACTTATAGTTTTGGCAACTAAACTTGACAAACAAGCTTGAGATAGCAACGCTTGCGAGTTCGACCGAGCAGTGCTCTAACAATCTCCCCCTTTGTCAATTTTAGTGACAAAACTATCAATACATATGGATTACAAAATAAATAAACTTTGCAGCTTCTCTTCCACATGCATGATCTTCTTGGTTCTTCAACATTACTCGAAATCTTCGTCACTTCCAAGCACTCCAATGATTCCAAATATATTCAATGCAGCATCATCGTTGTTAAAGATCCGTAGCCATAACAATGAGAAAACAAAAGCTCTCGATCATTGTTACACAATGTCATAGTATTATTACACAGCATCAAGGTTCAATTGCATCACAACTTTAACAACAATACTATGGTGATATGTATCACTCCCCCTTAGTCAATACTTTATCTCACATGAAAACCACTCCCCCTTACATAATGATCCGAAAACCATATGTATTTGTAGTGCGAACTACACATTAATTCTCCCCAATTTTGTCAATAAAATTGGCAAAGGTACGAAAACTAGTGGGATCCTCATGAAATTTCCATACAGACACTTCATGACCAAAAGAAAGTACATATCAACTTTTTAGATGCAATCATATAGACGAAGCAAAATGCTTTCATCAAGGAGTTTATAAAGATACAAGATAACCCCTATAATATTCCACATCCGCACTCCCCACAAAGATTTGGCAATTAAGCACAAGTTCAATTAAGAACTCTCCCCCATAAAATGTCATTCTCGAAAGAACAACAAGAGTGACCTTACTTTCAAAACAAAAGAAAGGATTTCTTTGGACATTAACAAATCACATAAGAGTATGAATTTGTATCCAAAAACTCAATTAAATTAACCACAAGAGAACCCACGATTAATTTAATCGAAATTGCTCAACATAAGAGAATTTACGGAGCCTCACAGTACATACATAAAAATGTGGATCAGGGAATATCAATACTGTGGAATAGACAAAGATTCGTTCTATTTCTCATCACCATTTGCAAAATGACATATAATAGACATAATCTTTGTAAACAAAAGCTCATCCTATTTTCCATCAATATTTGCATAATGACATACAATAGGCTTATCTTTTGTTTTGTCAAAAGTTCATTCAATCCTTTATCAATACTTGCATATCGACATACGAAAGACTTAACTTTTGACCATGTATGGGACAATCATATTTCATGGACGCAAACACATGTATCCCATAACAAATTGCAATATATAAAACCATAAAGATTAATACTGCAAAATCATCTTCCAAACAACTTTAGAATTTAAGTAAATAAATCTAAAAACAATGAAGATGAAAACGGTGGACATAGCTATGTGTAATCACAATAATTGCTATTCCAAACCCTAGTAATCCTTCTAAAAAATACAAGAATAAAGTTCTCATAAGAAGTTTCCTAGACATTAAGACCTTTGAAAAATTCTTTATCGTCCCTGAACTCCTTGTCATCAACAGCCATTGGGACATAAGGTTCATGAAGGTAGGAGTTGAGGTCAACGAACCTTCTTGACTGATGTCGAACTAGGGCCTTATGAATCTCAAGAGTCTTAAACAAAAAAGCCTTTATTTGTTGATCTCCTTCCTTGTCTCCTTTAACTCTTCAAGAACATCAGAAAACTTCTGAGAATTTGAAGGAACCGTTCTTGGCTTTCTCACATTCCTTCTTTTTCTTTTCAAAGTTGGAGGTATTGGATATCTTTCTTTTTTCTTCATGATTGATGGCTTAAAAATCATATTAACATCTTTTCTATCAGAAGACATAATGCTTGGAGTATCCATATGCAACCAGGTTTGTGAGAGAATCACAAGACTCAACAAGCAGTCTAAAGTTTAAAAAGAGTTTTAGAGAAGGAAAAAGGGATGTAGGGTTGCGAAACCTTTAAACATAGGTTCGTGCACGCATAACTCATAACCCTAAAAAGGGTATAATTGTCGAGAATAACCCTTTTTATTAAAAGACAGAGAATACTTTTCCACTATCATTTAGATACGAAAAGTGGCATGAATTCTAGACGAATCAATGTTTTCAAAGCCAAAAAGAAAAAAACAGAACAATCATTTTTTTTTCCTTTTTCTAGAGCCTGAGATGTGCAATCATCTTATCTCTTTGGATCAGGCACATGAGACAAGATGCGCAAGCCAACAATCTAATTTGAGCTGGGGTGAACAATAATCTGTCCACCATATCCTTTTCGTTCGGAATTTATAGAACTCTGTTTCTCATAACGTTTAGACCATGAACTTCTTTCTAATGATCTTGACTTATCCTTGGAAACTAACTTCTTTGACGAAGATAAAATCTTACATACCTCAGTGGTCTTTTGAACAAGTTTGAGGTTGTTTGCTAATCGATTCGCTCTTCTTTGAAGTTTGTTGACATGTTTAAATTTGTGTTTGTACTTGTAACACTTTGACAGTTCATGACCTTTGAGTGAACAATACGAGCATGTTAATCTTGAATATAATTCAGGCATCAGAGATGTGCAAGCTGCTAGACACATAGTGGAACCTGAAACATTAGACAGAGAGTTTCCAACGGAAATGTCAATTTTTTTCTTCCAGAATGGTTGAGTTCTCTTCTGAAAGAATATTGAGATTCATATGTGTATTGCTACAATTATCAAAATAAATATTTTCACAAAGAAGCGCAACACTTGATTTTTTATCTTTATTAGAATCATAGTTGTCAGACATTTCATCAAGAGTTGCAGCTAGACCTTTGTTCCCAGTGTATTTTTTACGATTTGGACACCCATTTGCAAAATGACCAAAACCTTTACACTTAAAGCACTGGGGCATATCCTCGTCATCAGTTTCATCATTATCCCTATTTTTAGGAGGAACACGATTATGGGGCTTAACTGATGACCTGGATTTATCGCTGGAAAACCGTTTACTTCTCTTCAAAAGAAGATCCCTAAACTGTCTTGTGATCATCGAGACTGACTTGTCAAGATCTTCATCTGATGAATCAGCCTCAGAAAGATCATCTTCAGAGATGCAAACAACTTTACTTTTATCAAGTAATTTGGTGTTCTTTTGTGCTTTGAAAGCAACATCCTTTCCAGATTTGGACGTATGCTCATGATCAAAGATCTTTAACTTCCCAACCAGAGTATTTCTAGAGAGCGTTGCTAGATTATTTCCTTCAACGATGGCATGCATCTTAGAATCGTATCTGGATGGCAGCGATCCAGAACAAGTTGTGGTGGTAAGAGAATTGTCATCACAATGTCCTTTTAAGTTTATTATATCATTCTTTTTACAGAATAGTCTTACCCAATGCAAAAAGATTCATTAACAATTTGTGGAGACACTTTGTGATTAAACTCATCAAATGATTCTTCATATTTCTTTCGCCATACGAAGGTTTTCCCAATCAATTTAGGTTTTGAAGCCTAGCTTCTTTTCATAGGTGTTCCCTTCAAATACAGAGTCCCAATATTTCTAAGATATCCCTACTAAGATTGCTTGACCAGGCATTAGCCGAGGGATTTTAGCGTTATTTTAGTTATATTGATTAACTTGTTAAAACAATTTTCCAGGTGACTACTCCGCTGCTTTTTAAATTGATTCCAGTTGTTATACATCTCGGAGTGAGAGCGGTCAAATTGAGGTAATATTTGCGTCTTCATATCTATCCTCCTCTTTTGACACTTGTTTGTGGTTATCCATATTTATCATGCTCTTTATTTTCTTGGCCCTACTTTTCTTTGGAAAATATGTGGCTAGCCACATTTATCTCAATTGGTGTGAACTTGGTAGCCTTAAGTTAATATTCTTATAGATGCTTTTGTTTGTTTTGTAGTATGGGTTGGGAATTATCAACTTCAAGACAGAAAACTTGATGAAGAATGCCCAAGGATAACTTTTACGGAATTTGTGTCATCAGTGTTTGGGCTCATTAGGTGCCTTAGCATCTCAAGTGTTGTAAGTTTCTATGTAGTATCGTGATTTAAGTTAGAAGAATTTGTGAACTCGAACTTAGGAGCTTAGAAAGTTTCTATGTTGGACAAAAAAAAAAAGGTACTTTGTTATATTTTGACATGAATGTGATATGAATTGATTGTTGAATATGAATTATGGATGGAATGAAAGGTGTATGCCTTGGATACAATTTATTTCCTTGACCCAGTCAAAATTGGTCAATATTGACCAATTTCGACTGGTCAAGGTTCAAATGAAAAAAATTAGTAACGGCTTAGGATGTTACGACCACGTTGTTACAAAAACTTCCTAGTGTTATTTCCTTCAACGATGGCATGCATCTTAGAATCGTGATTACGGATCCGATCCGAGAATTGTCATCACAATGTCCTTTTCAGAATAGTCTTACCTAATGCAAAAGATTCATTAACAATTTCTGCATACTTTGTGATTAAACTCATCAAATGATTCTTCATCTGCCATACGAAGGTTTTCCCAATCAGAATTTAGGTTTTGAAGCCTAGCTTCTTTTTCATAGGTGTTCCCTTCAAATACAGTTTCTAAGATATCCCAGGCTTCCTTAGACTTTGTGCACGTAGTCACATGATGCTGAAGATCAGGGGTAATGGCATGTATGATAGCATTTAAGCCGTCAGAATTTTGCTTTGCAGCAAGGATTTCTTCTGGACTATGTCTACCAATATCCTTAGGTATAGATACACCGCCTTATGTATTAACCGGAGGATCATAGCCATTAACAACACGTACCCATGTTTGAAAATCACGAGCTTGAAGAAAAGCACGCATAGCGATTTTCCACCATAAGTAGTTTGAGCCATCAAAGACTGGTGGTACGTTTATGGAGATAGAATTCATGTCCATAGAGTCAGATCGCTACAAACACTGACTTATAAAGTCTTTAAATGTGTTTGCCTGCTCTGATACCAATTGAAAAAGCGGGGGTCTAACAACCACACCCAATATTTCGCTTAGCAATCAGTATGGAAAAACTCCAATATACTTTTAAGAGAATCAACTAGAGAGTCAGACTCAATCTTAATAAAAAGTATATGAATGAGTTATATCTCAATTTCTCGATTCAGTACTTACTCAAGTAAATAGAAATCTGCTAGTCTAATTGAATACAAGAGAAATCACTTGAACGGTACCAAAGACCAATGTTCAAGGATCAATCAATTTCAATCAACAACCAAAGGTTGGATTTCCCAATTGATTGATTCAACGCACAACCTGTGATATTTCAATTATATAACAAGATATAATGCGGAAAAGAAATAACACGAGATACTGAAGTTTTGTTAACGAGGAAACCGCAAATGCAGAAAAACCCCGGGACCTAGTCCAGATTGAACACACATTGTATTAAGCCGCTACAGACACTAGCCTACTACAAACTAACTTCGGTCTGGAATGTAGTTGAACCCCTATCAATCTCACACTGATCCAAGGTACAGTTGTGCTCCCTACGTCTCTGATCCCAGCAGGATACTACGCACTTGATTCCCTTAGCTGATCTCACCCACAACTAAGAGTTGCTACGACCCAAAGTCGAAGACTTTAATAAAAAAATTTGTATCACACAGAAAAGTCTATAGGAATAGATAAATCTGTCTCCCATAGAAATACCTACGAGTTTTATTTCGTCTTTTGATAAATCAAGGTGAACATGAACTAATTGATATACCGGACTTATATTCCCGAAGAACATCCTAGTAATATCAATCACCTCACGATAATCTTAATCGACTAGTGAAACAAGATATTGCGGAATCACAAAGAGACGAAGATGTTTGTGACTTCTTTTAATCTTTCCTATCGGAGAAATCAATCTCAATCCAATCTTACGATTGTACTTAGTCAATACTTCATCTCACATGAAAACTACTCCCCCTTACATAATGATTTGTAAACCTTATGTATGTAGTGTGAACTACCAAATAAACCCCCCCCCTACCTCCCCATTTTGTCAATATAAATTGGCAAAGGTACGAAAACTATGGGATCGTAATGAAATTTTCAAAAGATAATTCATGACTAAAAGAGAACATATCAACTTTGTTTCGATGATTTCACATAGTCGAAACTTAGTGTATTCATCAAGGAGTTTATTAAGATACAAGTTAACTCCTTCAAAATTCCACAACCGCTCTTCCCACAAAGATATGACAATTAAGCACAATTTTATTTAAGAACTCTCCCCCATATGATGTCATTCCCTAGAGAACAACATGAGCGAACTTACTTTTACGAGAAATGAAGGATTTCTTTGGACATTAACAAATCACATGGATTTATATCCAGTAAACTCGAATAAATTACCACAAGAAAATCTTATAAATTAGTTTAGCCGGAAATCACTCAACATAAGAAAACTTACGGAGTCAATACAGTACTTTTCACATAAAAGTGGATCAGGGAAAGATCAATTATGCGGAATTTTCTCAACAAGTTCATTCTATCTTTTATCAATATTTGCATAAAGACATAATAGACTTAACTTTTGAGCATATATGAGATAAGCACAGTTCACGAACGTAAACACATATATCTCATAAGACATTTGCAATATATAAAACTAATAAGATTAAATACTGCAAGATCATCTTCCAAAACTTAGATTTTAAATAAATAAATCTAAAAACATTTCAACATGAAAATCGTTGGAAATAGCTATGTGTAATCATAATAATTGCTATACCAAACCCTAGTTATCCTTATTAAACACAAGAATAAATTCTCATAAGAAGTTTCCTAGAAATTATTAAACCCTAGACGTACAAAAGAAGACTTTTCACTTACTTTTGAAGACTCTTCTCATTTTCCTTATATTCATCAAGTCATCTTCGATTAGATCAATCCTGGATTCAAGATTATCGATCTTATCCTCAAGTCTTTTGGTTGAAGATTCCAGTTCATTCTTCAAAGCATGTACTTGTTCTAAAACAAGATTCATAGTTAATGATAGCTTATCAAGATGAGAGATAGTAGGATTCTCACAAGATGAGGATTCATGCTTGTCTTGACCTAACTCACTATCAGAGGAATCAAAACGAACTTTCTTAGAATGAAAGAGAACAGTCCAGACATTATCCTCTCTATTGGAAAGGCTTGAAGAGGACATGATAAAGGTAAATGAAAACCTTGCAAATGAAATGACACTTTCAACCTTTAAAAGGGAAGAGATAAGACATAACTTCCCAAAAAGGGCCTTTAACCAAAACCCTGACATATTTTGGATACCTAGATATGCATAAGAGTTTGGTGCGCATACCTAGGGAACGTGCATGTTGTTTCCGAAACAAAAGTAAACATTCTTATCTCACAAACGAGTTTAGAGCACAAGAAGGAAAAACAGAAACAAGTGTCATGTGATCGGGAAAATGATATAACATGAACCAAACTACTCATCCATTTTTAAGGTTTTGGTTCTTATCCCAGAGAAGACAAGAACAACCTTAGAAACTATTGCATGCTGTAATTTCCTCCATCCAATGAAGGATCGGGTGGTTTCTTGTGAAGAGAATGAGTTTTCAAATTTTTCTTTGTTTCTTTTCTCTTATTAATCATCTTAGAAAAATTTCCAAGAGAAGGCATCTTATTTTCCCGCAACATTTTGCACGCCACTTTTATCGATCTTTGCAGACTATGAATAGTTCTAAAAAATTCATTCGAAAAAAGCGTCGATTTCTTATAAGATTTCTTTTTCTTCTTCTGATACAGTGTAGTATTAGAAGAATACTTTTCAAGAACCTTTGACATTGATGAGTGTTCCAATTTTAAATGACCCAGGTTTTCACACAAGGAAGGCACAGGAGGATCAATCGTGTCCTTGTGATTTGTCTGGTGTTCCTCTTTACAAGAAGTGTTTGACCGTGACAACTTTTCAGGAGTGATGTGCTGATTGATTTTAAAAGTATTTTTCGAAACAAATCGATCCTTCTTCTTGTGATCACCACTGCGAGATATTGCATTTTCTTGTCTTAGTTTTTTCAGTTGACATTCCAGATTTTCAATCCTTTTAATCCACGATTCCTTCTCCGTTTGAAACATAATCTTCATTGAACACAAATCTTTGGTCAAGAGATCAATTTTCTTTTCTGAGGAAGTAAGATTGTTTATCATGAATTAATCAGAGCTGTCGGAGACACAAGTGTGATTATCAGCAAAATACGTGAGAGACCTTTCACGGGTTTCTTCCTCGGGATAGTAGTTAAGAGTTGCCATCCATGCGTTGGTTTTATCACTAAGTTCCTTATTGGGACAAACAGATATATGGTGACCATATCTGTAGCACTTGGAACAAGTTTCACCATCATAGTCTTTGTGAACTTTCATATCCATTTCATTGATTGATGAGGAGGATTTTTTACGAGACCTTCTTTTTCTCCGTCTAAGAGATTTCTTCAACTGTTGTACAAACAGTGAAAGTGTTGAATTAAAGAAATTCTCATCCTTAATATCAATAAATTCAGGACATAAAGAACTTCCATCAGGTGCAGCAACAGGATTGCATAACACGTGAGATTTTTCCCTTTTACTTAGTTCAAGATCAAAAATCTTTGGCTTTCCATCAAGAGTATTCCTGGAAAGTGTTTCAAGGTTATTTCCCTCAACGATGACATGTTTGTTAAAATTGTATCTAGCTGGTAGAGATCTGAGAATTTTCATCACAATGTCCTTTTCAGGAGTAGTCTTACCTAACGCAAAAGATGCATTAACAATTTCAGACACTTTGTGATTAAACTCATCAAATGAATATTCATCAGCCATACGAAGATTTTCCCAATCAGAATTTAGGTTTTGAAGCCTAGCTTCTTTCTCAGAGGTAACCCCTTCAAATATGGTTTCTAAGATATCCCACGCATCTTTAGACCGAGTGCACGTAGTCACATGGTGCTGAAGATCTGGGTAATGGCATGGATGATAGCATTTAATCCGTCAAAATTTTGTTTTGCAGCACTAATCTCGACTTCACTATATCTACAAATATCCTTTGCAACAGTTACACCGTCTACTGTAACCATTGGAGGATCATATCCATTTACAACATGAACCCATGATTGAAAATCACGCGCTTGAAGAAAGGCACGCATAAAATTTTTCCACCATAAGTAATTCGAGCCATCGAACACTGGCGGTACGTTTATAGAGATAGCACTTATGTCCATAGAGTCAGATTGCTACAAACACATACTTATGAGGTCTTAGCGTGTTTGCCTGCTCTGCTACCAGTTGAAAACGCGGGAGTATAACAACCACACCCAATATTTCGTTCGGCAATCTGTATGGACTAACATCCAATATAATTCCGAGAGCACCAACTTAAAAGTTAGACTCAATCAAGAAAGATATCAAATAGCTTTATCTCTTTCTCAATACAATCACCAAATCGAACAGATAGAAATCCATGAGCCTGATTGATGTGAGAATAACTTGGACGGTACCAAAGACCAATGCCCAAGTTGCAATCAAGTTCTATCCAACAAACAAGGTCGGATTTATCAACTGCGATTGAACTACGCACAACCTGTGATATTTCAATTATATAAACAAATATAATGCGGAAAATAAATAACATAGACACCAGAAATTTTGTTAACGAGGAAACCGCAAATGCAAAAAAACCCTGGGACCTAGTCCAGATTTGAACACCAAACTGTATTAAGCCGCTACAAACTCTAGACTACTACAAGTTAACTTCGGACTGGAATGTAGTTGAGCCCAAACCAAGTCTCACACCGATTAAGGTACAGTCGCGTTCCTTACGCCTCTTGAATCCCAGCAGGACTCTGTGCACGTGATTCCCTTAGCTGGTCTCACCCACAACTAAGAGTTGCTACGAACCAAAGTCGAAGACTTATAAACAAATATGTCTCCCACAGATAAGTCTATTCTGGTTGTTGTTTCCGTCTTTAGATAAATCAAGGTAAACAGGAAACTCAACTAATACGCCGGACTTATACTCCCGAAGAATAGCCTAAAAATATCAGTCACCTAACAATAACCCAACTGATTAACAGAAAAAGTTATTGCGGAATCACAAGAATCTGAAACGAAGAAATGTTGTGATTACTTTTTATATCTTACCTGTCGGAGATAAATCTCGAGTAAACTTAGAGAAGATAAAACTCAATACGATAGAACAAGCTAGATCAGAATACGCAACTACAAAGAAAATAGTTGGATCTGGCTTCACGAATCCCAAATGAAGTCTTCAAGTCTGATTGTGGATGACGTATTGAACTGCTTTCAATATGATTTCTCTATGTTAGACCAAGAGAAAGCTTCTGTGTGTGACAATGATAAACTGTCCTAAGTTGGATTACATTAAGTTATGTTAAGTTATCGAATCATAGGTTGGGGAACTTATTTGTGGTAGAGATAGTTAACACATTGATCTCCAGTATCTGGTGACGGTTGGAGAAGACTGGAAGAATAGGGAAGTGGGAAATCGTGGTTAAACCAGTTCCACATTGTGAGGGATACTTGGTTGATTGTTCATCCACTACTTCATTTACCACTTCAACTGCCAGCATCACTTACTCACATTTCTCATCGTGGATGTATCACTACATCGCACGTGTTGTAGGACGCCAGAGCAAAACCATAGTGAATATCCCCCCTATGTGACATGATTGATGTCTCATGTGAAGTCTGCTTTGCAAAAGAGTATTTATTTGGTCAATCATTGACTTAGCTAGACCGTGGGTATTAGCTTGATGAGTCGAGCATAATTCTCAATGATAAATGTGATATGCTCCGTGTCTCATCATTATGATGAATTGAGCGTAAGGTGTCTGCTGGGAAAGCAATGATGCTTAGACGCTGAGTCTGGTGAATTATTGACATATCATCATGTCAGCTGAGGCAGGAATGATACTCGAATAATTTGGATTAATGAGCATCGATCTGATGAGATTGCTGGATCGATCATAGACCAATATGTATTTTGATGTGTCAAGCCTTTGTTAGGAAATCACATGAAGATGAATAACACTGAGTTACTATAGAATATTCATCCTCGATCCACCATGTCATGAGTAGTCCGAATGACAAAGCAAAGATTATGGAAATAATAAAATAAAAAAAAAAAAAAAAAAAGTGGGGAACCGACCATGGCACCGGCGACATGGCCGATGGGCCCGGTCCTGCGCGTCCTTTTTTATTATTTTATTTTGTCTCTCCTCTATTCCTCCTTTAACGAGTCTTCCACATCCTCGTTCGTCCATGTTTTTGGGTGTTTTTTAAAGTATTATTATTAAATACACCCGTACCATTTTCTCGTGGCCTACTAGGTGGTCGCCCGTATGCCCGAAAGGTGATATTCATTACCAATCCATGGAATTCAGCTGAGAAAATCCGTGAATTCAAGTAATAAAATATTATGGTGAAATAGAATATTTTCTATGAATTTAATTGATGAATATAGAACTAGATTTAATTTATTAGTCATTCTATACTAGCAGGTAATCTGTCTAGAACATCGAGGTGTGAGATGGTAGAAGCATCATACTCATAAAGAATAATTATTTTGTGTAGTCAGAGAAGACGTGGAGTAGGATAATACGACCAACATCAGTGACATCCTGAAGACATTAGTGCTTTATATTAGTGGTCAATCCATCTCGAAGTTGTCCAATCATTTTCGATCATATACAAAAGTGCACTGAACTACACGGTATAAATGATGTAATATGCAGAATATTGAAATCTCATAAGAGAGGCTCAAATATTATCGTTGTATATTTAAGCTCTGAATAGGTTTCATGATTAGTCAGAGATCATCGTCACAAGAGCTTTTATATTAAAATTATAAAATATGAATTTCATATATTCGTCTGAAGTCGGGCCAGAGATATATAAAACTATATATGACTTTACAATTTTATCCTTGTCAAAGTCCGCCATCAACACTTGGGAGTGTTGCAATTTCTCTAACCCGAGATCCAAGTCGTATTCCGCTAAAACATCACTCATATTTTGGATACACAGGAGAGTGTTCCTCATCGTCTGGGTTGTATATGCCAACATTGTCTTGTGAGTCATAAATGATATCTTCCCAAGAGGAAACTACTACGGTCGTCCTAGTAATTCTACGAGGTTACTCTCCTCCAACTAGTTATCACCAATAGACAATAGTTAACGCAGACTCATGTTAATAAACTTTTGTTTTGTTGGTTTTTCATAAACTTAATTTTTCGGTGAATACATTTTATTTGGGAGATAATTTTGAATTTTTTTCTTAAAAAAACATGGATTAGTGGGTTGAACGATGTGCAATTCTTCCTACATAAAATGCAATATATGAATATTGATTATCAAACTCATCACAAGAGATACAGACAATAGCAGACAACATGCGATTTACTCCATTAATATTAGATGTTACAACTTACATGCATACTATCTTCAGACAAACACACAACGAGCGGGTCTTTCTACTCAAACTTCACATTCCGGAAAATGGGTCATTTGTCCAAATATTTTTAAAACATGGTTCAAATAGACGAATAAAAATTAGTATGGATGAAATGGACACTAAAAAAATAGCAAGATGAAACTGGATTCATACTGACTTAAACTTAAAAAATAGTAAGGATGAAACTGGATGTATCCTGAAGTAAGTTAAAAATAAGAAAAAGTATTTGAAAATGGGTAGGATGAAACTGTTTACATCCTGACTATTTTTACCTTTTTGTCCATTTAAACAGTATCAAAATTTAAATGTCCTTTTCACCCAGGAATTGTTGATTTTGATCTTTTTAACCAATTTTGTGTTTTGATTTTCCACCATTATCTTTGTAGATTTCTTGAGACACATACACATTCATAAAAGGTTGTGTCTAGTAGTAGATTCCTTCTCCACGATGTTTTTGATCAAGAGAATCAAATACAAATAATCTTGTGAAAATAAGAAAAGAGGAAATTGAATTTTTTTTTTTTTTTTTTTTTTTTTTTTGCTAAAACCACCGATATCATTCATTCACAGAACTTGAGAGATTACAAGTGGGATAAAACATTCCTTACAAACCAAAATACAACAAGTGATACTAACTAATAATCCAAGAAGAGAAAGATCGGAGAACCGTAAAAGCACCAACATTGTGTATTCGAAAGAGAGGAAGATAATGGTTTTTGGAATACTATCCAACCATTTTGATATGATTTCTTCTTGAAGAAGATGTGCTCCCATGGGTAGAGAGTAATTTGCCCAGATTTTTAATGAAGACGCCATTACCGGAGCAGCTTGATCTTGCTGTTCTTCACAAAGACCCAAAGTTTGCCGGAGAAAAACGCCGTTCTTCAAACTCCCACTTGAACCAAACCAGAAACAGTGAATAAACACCATAAAGGTGCAGTCAATAAACACCATAAAGGTGCAGAAAGAAGTGTGAAAACACACAATAAGAAGTCGATAATCGACAACTAAAAAGCCGTTAATCGGCAAGAACAGGGAAGACCAAAGGCAAACCCTAGAATCCATAAACTACTCTAAAAACAAGCAAACGGAATTGAAAACTTAAATCAAGCCTAAATCTATAACGAGAAAGCAAAGAGGAGCTCAGATCTACTCCGTGGAGCAGATCTGAGCTCGTCGGAGAAACGCCGGATTTTGATTGTTTAGCTCGTCGGAAATCGCCCTAGAGGAGAGAAGTTTTGAGGAGAGTAGGAGGAAATTGAATCTCGAGAGAGCATCCTATGGTGATTATATTTTTGTTGCTACGATCTAACGATAACATCTGCTTATACCGTTCTTCAACTGCTTGCCCCACATTTCTAAATTTCAATTAAACCAGAAGAACTCTAACCTTATTGATGGTGCTTAATGTTAATGATGCTGTCATTGGAACATTAAACCTCAAATATTGATCAAAAATTCTAACAATCAATGAAATCGCTGAAATCTGCTTCGAAAAATCGTAAGTGGCGTTGATTTAAAATGGACACCGGTGGTTCACGGGAGTAAACAAGATTTATATTTTTATTGATGGGGTAGGAAGAGTAGCTTAGTGGGTAAATGGATAAAGGGGTATCAATAGTGTTTTAGAGGTATATAGAGGAACACCCTTGAAAATAAAGGACATGCAATTTTCAAGTCAACTAATTAACACTCAAGGTTTGTTCACCCCCGTCAAATGTAAGTGACAACAGAAGTTGTAGGGGACTGCTAACAGCCACCTAGTACTTTTACTATTACCCCTATGATGTTAGGAAGAAAAGAAAAGAAAAGAAGGAAACCTGAAAAACGAAAATGATAAACGTCCCCCACCCCCTTCCCACATTCCTTTCCCCCCGCCTATGTGTCAAGCATCTGTTGGTTAAACCCAATAATAATGGGACCCCCTGCTAATCTCAATCCAGGGATCAATGGCTAAGAATGATGACAGGGGAAAGGAGTGGGGAAGTGTAGCACTTTCGAAAAAAACGAAAATGCTAAACGTCCCCACCCCTTCCCCACTCCTTTCCCCCGCCTATGTGTCAAGCATCTGTTGGTTAAACCCAATAATAATGAGACCCCCTGCTAATCTCAATCCAGGGATCAATGGCTAAGAACGATGACACGTAATGGGGAAAGGAGTGGGGAAGGGAGTGGGGGAAGTGTATCACTTTCGCCCGAAAAACCTGTAACTACTCCTGCTAGTCTCTGTTATCTGTTGCTATGCTCTATAGCCTAATCTACTGTCACCCAACAGTGTAAAAGCAAAAGCAGGTAATGGAAACTCGATCAATACAGTCTCTCCAATCCAACGTACCACTTCCCAATCTACAGCTACAGGCCAGCCAACATGACTTCAAAAGAATCAAAGCCTTCAACAAGAATATCTAACTTAGATTTCTCTCTCTGTCTCTAGGAATATAATTGCTGCAAAGTTGTATTATATCTTTTAGGTTTTGCTTTATTATTATTATTATAGGTCTCATACTAGTATTTAGTAGCAATGGCATTCTGTTCTGTTAAAGCAGCCAGAAAGCTGCATGTATGTAATGTACTGATATGGTACAAGTGTACTAATTAACAGAATACTAATTGATTTTAATAAAGTGTCCATAATGGTTGTTGTATATTGCAGATAAATTTAGATGAGTACTGTTGTAGAGTAGTTGTTGTTGTAGTCTTCACATTTTTATGTCTACCTCTGGGCTGGCATTGTTATGAACCCCCACAATTTTTTTTTTTTTTTTTTGAAAGAGACAAAAACCATTTATGCATATATCTCAGTGACAACTCAATCTAGTTTAATAATATTGCTTCCAAAGATGCATTACTATGTAGGGCTTTTAGCAGTTGGTACTACTGGAAAAAGCAAAAGAAATAAAGAATATACACCGATATACATAGCAGTGTGCAAGTGGAGAAGTTACTGATTGTTCGTGTGTTGAAGATGTGTAATTTTTCCCGGGAATGAACAGAAAAAGAATGAGCAAATTGGAAGAAACAAAGGGATGCACCTCAGATATTACAACAGAAGAAACCAGGCAATTTTCTCACATGGGACTGACTACTGAGATCATAATGCTTTCTCATATACAACTTTTTGCATTCGTCCAAAACAGTAGACAAGCAACGCAAAATATGAAAATATCTACCACCAGGTACTCTCAACTAAATCTGAAATTCATCATTGTCAGCGCCACTTCAACACAACATGATTCTACTCAATCCACCAGTAACAACGCCATCCATGTATGGCCTCCCAATTATGTCATTCCTTTTCCTAAATTACATTCCATCGTAGCAAAGAGTTCATGAGTTTAAGAAATCATACATTCCATCGTAGCAAAGAGAGAGTTCATTGAAGACGTGGTACACCTTAAAAAATCAAGTTTCTCACTGCAGCCATATTCTTTCTCAAATATAAAAAACAGTTTCGCTTTACTCGCATTCTTTTAACTAGAAAAGTTTCGAGGCATAGAGCATCTCAATGGAGAATCAAATACAAGTTCTACGCTGCATTTAAACAATCAAATGCATCAATCACTCACAAAAAGAGGATGAGTTTAAAAAAAAAACACAGTTATTCCACTCCATTTCCATATATGATTCGTATTTATTTCTCAACGATAGAAAAGAGAAGATGCTTGCATAAACAAATAGTGAATGTATGCTTAAATGGAGAAAACATATCAACCTAAATTTTATTATTCCACCAAATAATTAACTTTGAAAGCTAGACAACCTTAAAATCTGGGTCTGAATCTATATTTTTTGATAGGCATATATTAGAAATTTAGATACAGTTTCTCCATTCACCTTTTCTTTCAAGAAATAAAGGAACAATGTTGCAGTTGCTTAACATCCCAGTGTACATTTTAACTTTTACTAATTGATATGATAATAGTAATTAACCTAATACTCGAAAAACTAAATTAAGTTGGTTTTGAGTTGGATGCCCGTATTCTAACATGATATCAGAGCAGGCTATTTGCGACGAGTCATTGATCGCGCGCCTTACTCCGCGTCACCCGATTTATTGTCCACGTGTTAGACCCAACGAGACTACACGTGAGAGGCGTGTTGAGATTATTAGTCCCACATTGTCTGGGCAATCTAAGATCCTACGGTTTATAATCCCTTGGGGCCTCTCCACTCATTACCAATTGGTTTTGAGTTGGTGAGAGATGCTAAAACTTGATGCGATGTGGAGCTTATAATGCACCCAATTTAGCAAAGTGAAGTGAACATTCCTATTTTCTTTTTCAAGTAAAAAGAAGCTGCTTTCTTTTGTAACTAGTAAAGTGTACATGTAACAAAAGAAGAATGGAATATATGAAAATCAAAGTAGAATTGGATTAAAAAGAAAACATATAAACGTTGCAAAAGGGAGGACGAAAAAGAGCAGACACGCTTCAAATCAATAGCTTGGTTCGAGCTCAAAGAGCAATCGTTCTACATCAACCAGATATGACAACTTCGGTGTCGATGGCCCAGGACCGGAAGTACAAAGCCTTACCATTACGAAATGTGCAGAGATCACTCACCATCAATAAGAAGAGTTCTTGTGAATTGGAAATTCCACCTACTCAACGAGACTTCTGTCAAATATGACGAAATAGATCCAATTTAATTTGTTAGTTGCCAGCTTGTACGTAAAAAAAATCTTAGCCAAAGGCATGCTGAATGGAAATGCCAACTATCTCTTGTTATCAACTCAATTCTCCTATAGTCGAACATCTAGTTATTGCAACTGATGACTAATTTGCTAACCTAATAATCTTGAAGAGTTAAAAACAAAATTTAGAACACATTACCTCCATGTCATAACCAGGCTTGTTCAGTAAAGAAAGCTAACATCTACTTGCATAGTAGAGCCACTTCAATTATCTAACTCCAAGTTACCAATGGCGAACACATCTATATTGTACCCAAAAACAGTAGTCTAGTTCTGTCTGTTGGTTTAGATTTCTTCTGCAAAAACAAATAACAACAAAACCTTTTTAAGTTAAAACAAACAACATAATGATTCTATTCTTGCATAAATTAGCTCATCATTAGCACCTTTGAGAAATAAAATTCCTACATTAGCTCATCTTAAAGGTGAGTTTAGAACTCTACCACCTAAATTCCTACATTAGCTCATCTACCACTGGGTCCGACAAATTTTAGTACATACATATATATATATATATATATATATATATATATATATATATATATATATATGAACTCAAAATAACATGAATTACTGGAACTTGGAATCCGTAGGATGTATCCTAATTTAAATACTGAAATACCTTGCAATTTTCAGAGAAGATTTTAAATCTTTTGAAGGTAAACAAACATCTTCTCTCTTTAAGACAACTTCCATCACCACCCTGTGAAATCCATTGTTAGCGGGGTATGCTAAGGTTGAGTAAGACAAATAGGAAAATTCTTGAGAAAAGACAAACGTAAAAGGCAAATTTGAAGCAAGTAAACATGAAAAGACAGGAAAGAGATTGTAAGATTTTAATTGAATACTTCAAAGACAAACAAAGAGTAAATCTATTTTACACCTCACAGCATACATGCAAGGATTTGATAAGCATCTTTTTGGTGAAACATGGATTTAACATATTTTTCTTTTCACTTGAAGGGTCCATTAATTCTCTAACTATATCCCCTTATTGATACAGCCTCATCCAAGCCAAACATATCTCAATGAGGTCTTTGATGACATGCTAGATGTGATTTACATACCCGTACTCCCATAGACAGAAGTGTTAAGGTATCCTAGAGAGTGATGCTTAAAATTTCATATATAGACATCTGTCAAATAAGAAAATTCGCATAGTAGGAATGTTGAATTTCATACATCAGTAAATTCATGCATTTTCTTTTTTGAACCCATGTATACATTCTAGAGTAGAGAAGGTTTAATCAATCCGTACAACTTACCTCTGTGTGCAGGTCATAAATCCATAAACCCTGCAAAAGGAAGTAAAGAAAAGTTTAACTAAAATGATGATTCTCAAGTAGCATTTCTACAAACAACGTAAGGGAATTATAGTCTACTCCTCGAGGAATAACTAATTTTTGGCAAAGAAAAAAATGAAGATGGAATTAGAAAGGTGGCTATTCAGTGAGGAAATACATTACTAGGTTTGGAATCTTGGATAGTATTTTCCGACAACTGAAAATTCCAAACCATTTTTTTTTGGGTATTCAATCCAATAATATTTTCACTTACAGACAAAGAGGGCCATTAATAATACCTGTGGAAGATGAATTACCATCGGTAGAGACGTAGAGTGAAATATTTCAACAACCTGCACAGGAAGAAAGAGCATCACTATCATGTTTTTTAGTTGAGAAGAGAATGGAGAAAGATAAAATCATAATATACCCGCGGCTCATAAATCCCAATCTTACCCAGAGCAACGCTTTCTTCCAACACTTATACATCTACAGAAACAAATCAAAATTAAAATAATAAACATGAGTCAATCAATTGAAAACTTACCATGTTTTGGAGTGGGATCGATTTGTATCTGCTTTGTCTTCTTCGTTTTAACTGTAACTCTAGATCTGTTGCTCTAGTTGTATCTTTGGAAAGAGAGAGAAGAACTGAGACACGAGTATTTTGAATTTGAACCGAGGATTTTGAAAAAATGAATTCGGATTTCAAATTTGTTCCTCGAAAGTCGAAACGATACCTAAAAACTGAGTTTGAGTGTAAAAATGATATTGACGAATTTACCCATAATTTATTTTTCCTTTTGCCGGTGCGTAAGGGTATATTGTAGTAAAAAGACATTATTTTGCCTCTTGGCATTATAATAGTAAAGAAGTGTTGGAAGAAAGCGTTGCTCTGGGTAAGATTGGGATTTATGAGCCGCGGGTATATTATGATTTTATATTTCTCCATTCTCTTCTCAACTAAAAAACATGATGGTGATGCTCTTTCTTCCTGTGCAGGTTGTTGAAATATTTCACTCTACGTCTCTACCGATGGTAATTCATCTTCCACAGGTATTATTAATGGCCCTCTTTGTCTGTAAGTGAAAATATTATTGGATTGAATACCAAAAAAAAAAAAATGGTTTGGAATTTTCAGTTGTCGGAAAATACTATCCAAGATTCCAAACCTAGTAATGTATTTCCTCACTGAATAGCCACCTTTCTAATTCCATCTTCATTTTTTCTTTGCCAAAAATTAGTTGTTCCTCGAGGAGTAGACTATAATTCCCTTACGTTGTTTGTAGAAATGCTACTTGAGAATCATCATTTTAGTTAAACTTTTCTTTAATTCCTTTTGCAGGTTTTATGGATTTAGGACCTGCACACAGAGGTAAGTTGTACGGATTGATTAAACCTTCTCTACTCTAGAATGTATACATGGGTTCAAAAAGAAAATGCATGAATTTACTGATGTATGAAATTCAACATTCCTACTATGCCAATTTTCTTATTTGACAGATGTCTATATATGAAATTTTAAGCATCACTCTCTAGGATACCTTAACACTTCTGTCTATGGGAGTACGGGTATGTAAATCACATCTAGCCTGTCATAAAAGACCTCATTGAGATTTGTTTGGCTTGGATGAGGCTGTATCAATAAGGGGATATAGTTAGAGAATTAATGGACCCTTCAAGTGACTGGTAGGCCTGGAAATGGTATAATTTTATGCCTACTTGTTATAAACCGCAAGTGCACGGCGTCTATCGGAGACGTGGCAAGTACGGGTCGATCCACAGGGAAATGGGATGCTTATGTGAGCAAGGCTTACTCGACTGAAGTTCTAGAAATGTAACACAATTATGGTTTGTTGTCGAAACGACTGAGGTTGAAATTGTTGTGACAATGAGCTAAGATGCAACTAGATTGTAAGGCACTAGGATGTCGAATCCACCCCCTAATCTTAGCTAATTCAGTTCACCTTCAATAATGTTCTTGTCCCTTGTAATGGACAACGGGCAAGATACAAGTCTGCCATTTATCCAGGGTTTCAATGGGTAGTCTCTCATCAACTAAGGTAACTAAACAACCCCTAGTATTAGCTGTCTTGTCATAGTACAACTAATCACAGATTGACTTTATTACTTATAGATGACTAATCCTATCCTAGAATGGATATTCTAATTGCAATTAGGGTATTTTTCCATAGTACTAATTGTCTTCTCAGGGCACAATTAGTCTAAGGATCAATAATAAACAATGAAGTATGAATTGCTACACATTCAACATAGAAGTGCTCTGACTACAATGAATACTTGATAGACACTGTGAAAGTAATATGCTAAAGTGTCAAATTATGTTTATCCTAAGCATTATAGCATAACAAGAACAATTATCAGAATATGAACTAAAATTAGCAAGAGATCATGGGTTTCATCTCAACCCTAGCAATTCAAATTAAGACATAATTAAGATACAATAGAACACAAATTAACACTAAGTGGTGCTCTGGCTAGCCCAGGCATAAACCAAAAATATCTTCTACATCTTCTATTTATACATGTGAAAATATCCCAAACCCTAATTTATTATAAAACAGAAATTAAATAAAAATTACTCTCACCCATACTCTGAATCGCCTTCTCCTCTTGTCAATTCGCCTCAGAGCTCCATGTATGGTTGTTGAGAGAGAACCCTAGTTCTAGTTTTCTCTAAATTAGCTTCTAGGGTTGGAGAAGCTAAGAGAAAGAAAACCTAGACCTAGAGAGGGATGCGGCTGTTGCAGGTAAGGTTGGTGGTGATGGGAAACATGGTAGGGAGATGATGGAAGGTGTGGTGGTGTTGTCTCTGTCAGGGAGAGGGAGGAGGTGAAGAAGAGCAGAGCTCTGCTCTGTCGGGTGAGATGGAGAGAGGAAGAAAGAGAAGAAGGAGAAGAGAAATGAGGTGGTCGACTAGGGTATAGGGTATGGGGAGTTTCGTTGTTGAGCGGTACTGAAGAGGTTTGATGCAGAGGCCTCGCCGAGCGTTGGATGAAGCGGGTACGATCTCGAACAGGTGAGGAAGACTTGGAGTGATCTCGGTGTTGCACGGAGCAGCGAACTTCGATGCGAGTGGAGGCGGCGACCGTTAGATGCACCAGGGGAAGATCCGAACGGCTCGGGATGGACGGGCTCGGATCCAGTCGCGGGTCACGGGTCTAGCTCAAGCCCATGTCTTGTAGATGAGTTGCTACTTGTTGGGTTGCAAAATTGCGCGCGGGCTTTGGCTTTCTGCTCCATAGACGCTCGACTCAATTCTTCGCTCCTTGGCTCCTCGGTTTCTCCGAGCTTTATTTATTACCTAAAAACACAAAATTAATTAATACAAATATTTATTCTTGAAAACAAAGAAAACACAGAATCTGGGATAATATCTGATTTCTAAGCGCAAAAGATGAGTAAAATGCCAATAAAAAGGTGTATAAATATGCAATATTTGGCACTCATCAAATACCCCCAAACCTGAATTTTACTTGTCCTCAAGTAAAACAGAAAATAAGAAATCCTAACTATACCCCTATCGCAGGTCTCTCGAATGCATTTAGCGTATGCACTAAGCCTTTAAACCCCTAGGTGTCCCTAGTGGACGAGTTGTAGTCTCGTGAGGGTTTACAAGAGGTGTACCCACAAAACCTTCTCCAACTTCAGAGTGTAAAAGAGTCTCAAGCATCCAAGGAGCTATGAGGACATAGAGTTTCGCATGCTAGTAACACGAAGTTAGAACTACTAAAGAACGCATTCTCATCCTTAAGTCTTTGAGCGAGAAGTAACCATACCATATGAAAGAATTCGGATTCGATTGTGATCATAAGCCTCGACTTCCTGCCTCACCATTAGGGTTTTATGATAATTGCACTCAAAAAGATCGCTTTTTTAGTCTCTCATGTGTGCGAGCGGGAATAAAGAGAGAAATCCCGCACACACGTTGTAGGTAAGAAGGATAACCTTCCGAAATAATTTTGGAGACTCCACGAAGTGTGGACAAAAAGAATCTTTTTCTGATGATCTCTAAGAAAGGAAATCAACCATTAGCGAGGATGGGAGTACTCACTCACTTTCTCACCCGATCGGCAATTAATATCACTCTCTCATAGAAACCATAGAAACGTCTTCAATCTTCGGTCTTCGGTCTTCAACTGTTGATGACGAACTTCTGAACTTTACAAAAAACTTGAAATTATTTTTATTTTTTTTTTATTTTTTTTGACTTACAATAAAACAATAAAACTCAATTTTTCACAAACTTCATTAATTCTCATCCTATTTTCTTTTCTTTTCTTTATTGCTTGTAACCTTGGACTATCTCAACTTTTCTTTCAATATTCGATGATGCTCCGTTTCTTTGACGATGATGTGTTTCTATGGGTCTGGCGATTGAGAGAGAGTGATGCTAACGCAAATCGATATTTAGAAGGAGTTTTCATCTTTAGACGTCACCCTCATGATTGACAAAAACTAGCACTCAAGAGATCAAAAATAGTCTTGAAATTGGTGCGAAGTTGGGTAGCTCACCATTCCTACCCGGAATTGACGTACGGTGACACACACTCTAATGACTTTTCTAGAAAGTTGAAAAAAATTGAAGGTTGGTGCCTCACTTGATGTAAAATGGGTAGTCTCCACTATGGGTGATCACAATTCTACTACCGAATATCTAAACAGCACCTAATTCGCTCTCCGGTATGGTTAAATCCAACTTTAACGCTCTAATCAACTAAGGAACCCGATTGTGTTTTCTAGTACTTCCAAATTCTGTTATTTCGGTCAGACTCTCTATGTAAACATAGCTAGAAGCATGCTAGTGACTCTAAAATCTCTAAAAGTTGGAGGTTTTTATTTGCAAAAAGTTTTGAATTTTTTTTTTTTTTTAAATAAAAGGTTAAAAAAGACTAAAAACTCTATATGCAAATGCACCCCCAAACCTAAATCAAACATTGTCCTCAATGTGTCGACAGATAGGAAAAATTTAAACAGTCACATACCAAGAGAACTATGCTGAGTAGAGAAAAGGGAAGAGATTACCGGATGTCGGCGAAAGCAAGGTTGGAGCTTCATTAGTCAAGGCTAGAATCCAACATTCTCAGCGGAGATCATATCGGATTAGCACAAAATATGCACAAGAAGACTCAACCATTTCAAGAAAAGAAAAATTTAACAAGTCCTACTGGATTATATACAATGAAAATTCACCATACACTAACAATCTAAAGAGTTGAGGGTCAACCCAATAGAAAATATGTACAAACATTAACAGCCTTACACAAATATAATATGAGAGTGCAAGTAAGACTGCATATGTGAATGAGTTTCCCCCAAACCTAAACTTGTGAACAGGTGCGGTTTTGAGCACAAAATCTTGCAATTTTAAAGGTACATCATGCAAAAGGTCTAACTCAAAATGAGTTTTGCTAAGAACAGGCAGGACATACACATTCCAACTGTGGTTCCCTAAAGGTGTTATACTTTGATGCAAAGTAGTCCAAGAGGACTTGGGAAGCACAAAGTTCTAGGCCTAAGTTAGGCATTTTCAGAAAAGTTGGTTTTGCAATTTTGTTACAAACTACACCTAGGTTTGGTGGAGGAGTTTCAATCTGTGACTCGGGGAGAGAGATTAGGTACATCTAAGTTATTTTCATGTATAAAATCATTTGCACCATCACACACTTTCCTAAAGTCAAAAGAGGGTAAATCATGTTCACCTGCATAGAACAATTCATCAATCTCTAGGTCATACTCATCATCATTCTCATTCATAACATAACCAGGAGAGATATCATCTTTGTGACCTAGGCATGGAGTTAGGCACATGCATTGAATCATCCGTGTCAACAGACAATTCAGCTATTCCTAGGTCACAAACAGGTGGTATAACATGCTCAATTCCACAAGACAATTGCACAGGTTCCACATCAACATCACATGTATGAATATCAGAAGAAGCATCATTCATAGGGTTCACGAGAAGAGACACTTAATGTCTCTCGAACCTAAAGATTCTACTACATTTTCAAAATACACATGCTCTTCATATTCATCATCATCATCATAGCAAAAATTCATCTCTCCATTCAGAATGGTAGTATTTTTAGTGTACTCATCTACCTCTAGATTAGGTTCATATTCAGTGTTAGTTGCATGAGTAAGACTAGAAACACTATTTTTAGAATTTACTTTATTAGGGACAATAATCATCCTATCATGAACTGCCTTCCATTCTTCCTTTTCTAAATGAATAAGGTTCATCTTTAAGAACATGTGACATTGTTCAATGGAGGGAGAGTCTTCAATAGTGGGTATGCATGTTTCATATGAATAATCATTAAATGGTTGTGCACATGGTTCACTAGAGAAGGGATGATCATGCATGTTGCTATATGGATGGTCATGTATTGCATTCAGTTCAAGCCTAGCATTTTGCTCCATGAGAGTTTCCATTAGTGATTGCAAACAAAGAGTCGGGGGAGTATAAAATTGTTCAACTCCCCACTGTGGTGACTGATACATGTGCTCGTGATGGTTAGGGTATGAGTATCCAAGGTCAGGGCCCTGAGAAGGCTCATAAAATTCCCTAAAATCACTATGGTATGTGGGGGTTCATACGTGAAGCATGCCCATAAGCAAGCTCTCTAATGGATTTGCTTGTATCCCCAGATGCAGACCAAAATCCTGACATGATTTAACAACTCAAATTGAACTCAAAGCCCAGTTGTAGTGGGCTCAGTTTGGTTTTTATTGGGTTTCATTTGGTTTAAATGGGCTCATTTTTTTTTGTTTTTGTAAGCTTTGGTTTATGTGAGAAGCCCAGGTTGTTGTGGGCTCAATTT
Organism: Papaver armeniacum; assembly: GCA_023531295.1. Taxonomy (NCBI): domain Eukaryota; kingdom Viridiplantae; phylum Streptophyta; class Magnoliopsida; order Ranunculales; family Papaveraceae; genus Papaver; species Papaver armeniacum. Next base: position 41,267 of record JAJJWW010015286.1, read on the forward strand.
GGTTTTAGTGAGTTTGGTTTGTTTGGGATTTGGTTTTGTGGGATGTAGGCTTGGTTATGTGCAAAGCCCAGGTTGTGTGTAAATGCACAGCCCAGTTACACAAGCTTATGTGGGCTTAGTTGTTTTGCAGCCCAGGTATGTAATTTTGTTGCACTGACCCGATTGTGTGGGCCCAGGATGTGTGCGATTAAGCGACTCAAAGTTAGTTGCTGAGCCTAGTGGGTGTGGGCTCGATTTTTGTGCAAAGCCCGGAGTGTGGGTTCGATTAGCTTGTGGGCGGGTTACGGCCCAGCCAGATTTTTGTTATGAGCACCAAAGAGCGAGATGATGTGTAAAGTCGAGTTCAAGCACAACCATAAGCCCGTAACTACTAGATAGTGTCCCCCACACTTAGACTTTTGGTTTTTATTGACTCACGGAGCCTTTAAACCCCTAGGTGTCCTAATTTGGTGTGTGATTGGGCTTGATTTGCTTTGGTGCGCTCCAATAATAAGCTTGGTTTATGTCACAAGAAGAAAGAGGAAGAAAAACAAGTAGAGGAAAAAGAATTAGAAAGATATCCCTATTTTTATGTGTAGGTTCTCCTCTCTTTTGGTTTAGGTAGGGCAAATATCCAATTTGGTTTTTTAGTGAGTTTGGTTTGTTTGGGATTTGGTTTTGTGGGATGTAGGCTTAAGACGGCTCTTGAGCTTATGTGCAAAGCCGGGTTGTGTGTAAATGTTCACAACATCGATGCGGAAACTTTCTTGACTGATCTCGCCCGATTCATCATATGACTTATGTGAGGGCTTAGTTGTTTTGCCAAATGCCGTCCGTTATTGTCTGCTTTATTTGTGATTTTGTTGCTTGATAACCTAATGACCCGTTCGGATTCGAAGTCTCCAAATCATTGTGTAGGCATAGTGGGTGACTCCCTTTGGGCATGAGGTGTCGGATCTTTTGTGCAAAGCCCGATTCGACTTCGTGTGTGGGTTCGGAATGATTAGCAATAGAAAAGTAGAAATCTTGTGGTTCCAATTGGTCTTTTGCTCCAAATGACTCATTTGTTAAACTCAAAGGCACATAAAATCCTTAATTCCAGCGGTGTGTAGCTGCAGTGGGTGTGGGCTCGGTTTGTGCAAAGCCCGGAGTGTGGGTTGTGGGCCGAGTTTGGTGTAGCCATTGGGCTTCGGTTTGGTGCGGCCCGGAGTCGAGTGAGTCGATGTTTGTGCGAGCCAACAATTTGGGTTCAGTTAGCCCAGCAGCTGGCAGCTCAGGTTGGCAGGATTACAGCCCAGTTGTGAGGGCTTAATTGTTTTCAACCCAGTGTAACTTGTGCTATCAACACAACATAGCTTATGCAGATTTGAGTACACAGTTTATGCAAGTCTAAATGGTAGAGCTTAGTGGTTGGGTTGTATGGTCAGGCCAAGCACAAAGTATGTTGCACAGAGCAAGGAAAACACAAGAACAACACAAATAAACCTGAGCAGCCTATGCACAAAGTTGTGTGCACAACTGACTTCTCAAACTAGACACAAGACTGACTTGGCCATGTGCACTGAGCAAGGACAGATTGGCGACAGATTATGCACAGAACAGCACAGAGCAAGACAAACAAGACCTGGGTAAGAAGCACTGAGCAGCCTATGCACAGTCCCAGTGAGACACACAGCAAAAATTACAAAATTTCAAGCATACAGGAATGCTTGGGTGCTGGTGGAGAGTGCACAGAGCAGGATTATGTGCAGAGCACAATTTAGCAGATGCAAGGCCAGGTGCAGATGATTATGCTTACTCAAGTTGCCCAACACTCATTCAAATGCTATAGGTCACACACAATTTGCAGAATTTGTTGCACAAATGACAGGTCACAGCAAATAAGCAAAGCTTGGCCTTTACAATATACCACAGGGTGTCAACAAGGCCAGTTGTTGTCACTCTTCACAAGTCTATGCTCTAAAATTTTCAGGGCAGATGGAACAGTTAATACCAATTCACAATTGCAACAGGGTCGACAGGTTAATGCTCAGGCCACACAAGGTTCAGTTGACATCAGCTGGTAGTCACACAGCACAAGTTCAACAGGGTTAGTTGACCCTTTTGGTTTTCAATGGTTATGCTCAGGTATGTTATTCTCAGAGGTGTTGGAGTCAACTGGGGTAGTTGATATCAACTATCACAGTTGACTTCACTTGGGAACTGAGGTCACAGAGCATACAATGTTCAAGTACTCACCTCAAGTCCTGCGCTTTTCTTGTGTTCCTTGGGTTGGCTCAGCAGCTCAGCCAAAGCAAGCACAACAAGCTCAGCAAGCACAACAGCATAGCAGGTACCTGCTGGCTCAACAAAGAATTTAGTTCCCAGGGATGCACAGGTTAAGGCAAAGATGAAGAATATTCACACAAACCTGAGAATAACTTGGACTGACAGGGGAAAAGAATTACAAGTGACACTATGATACATGGCTAGTGAATGTAAGCTAGTGAATGCAAGCTATAGAAGATAAGAGATAAAGGGCTAACAAGAGCAAAAGAAAAATAACAAATAGGAAATCACAGGGTGAGATGGCAAATACCAAACATGTTAATTTTGCAGATGCTCAGCTAACAATGCACAACTAACAATGATATGATGAAATGTAATTATAACTAAGTTGTACTAATAAAGTAATGATGCATTAACAGATGGAATAACAGGTGCAGAGAATAACTAAATTACATTGCTGAAGATGGAAAACAGTGAAGATGCAAAACAAAAAAGAATAGTTAAGTTACACTAACAAAGAGCTAAAAATAACAATGCAATGTGAGTATTTACATGGAAAAATGGAAATTCAGTAAAGATAAGCCAACAATCGACAGGGCACACGCCAAGTCCCCGGCAGCGGCGCCAAAAACTTGGTAGGCCTGGAAAGATGTTTATGTTTAGCCTACGAGTAATAACCGCAAGTGCACGGCGTCTATCGGAGACGCGGCAAGTACGGGTCGAACCACAGAGACTTGTGGTGCTTGATTGATCAAGGGCTATGCTAAACTGAATTTCAGGAAATAGTGACACAAATATTGGTTTGTCGAAGCGACTGAGTTGTGGTTGAAGTGACTCTAAACTAAGGTATAAAACAGTGATAGTGGGTATACCAGGGTCTGCAAATCCACCACTAACTCCTATTGTGAGTTCAAGTGAGTTAAAGTTCTTGTTCTTATGGCGCATGAGGGTAGTTTGTCAATTCTACCACCTTTCTAAAGAGTTTCTCCTAGTGATTCTTCAATTGAGCTAAGTTACTAACCTAGAGTACTAGTTGTCTAATGAAGCACAACTAGTCAAGAGAATCAAAGCATTAATAATAGAAGCAAGAGTGAAACACACTCAACTCGGTTATAACCTAACTACAATGCATACTTGGCATGCATTGTGAGAGAAAAGGATTGAGGTGTTAAAAATTGAAGTTATCTCGATAAAATTAAGCACTCAAGAACATTCATGAGTTTAAACACAATCAGGAAATTAGGGTTTCAATGAAACCCTAGCAAATTAAACTAGAACATGGTTAAGAACAATTAAAGCAAAATAAACTAAAATGGTGCACTGGCTAGCCCAGGCATAAACCCTAAAACATCTTCTTCATCTTCTATTTATACATGAAAACATTCAAACCCTAATTCAAAAATTGTAATTTAATCATACCCAAACGCCCATACCGTCTGAAACGCCTCTCCTCTTGTCATGCGGCTCTGAGAGCTCCCTCAATTGATTGATTGATCAAAACCCTAACCTAACTCTGTCTATTTCTCTCTTAGCTCCTAGGAAAGAAGCTACAAAAGAACTAGAGAGCGATTAGGTAAGGTGGTGCGGCTGTTGGGGTGTCAGGAGATGATGGAGTTGGTATGGTGGTGTTGTCTCTGTCAGGGAGAGGGAGGAGGTGAAGAAGAGCAGAGCTCTGCTCTGTCGGGTGAGAGGGAGAGAGGAAGAAAGAGAAGAAGGAGAAGAGAAATGAGGTGGTCGACTAGGGTATAGGGTATGGGGAGTTTATCTGTTGAGCGGGGTACAATAGGGGTTTGATGCGAGAGGCCTCGGCGAGCGTTGGATGAAGCGGGTACGATCCGAACGGTGAGGAAGACTTGGAGTGATCTGGTGTTGCACGGAGCAGCGAACTTCGATGCGAGTGGAGGCAGCGACCGTTAGATGCAATCGGGGAAGATCCGAACGGCTCGGGATGGACGGGCTCGGATCCGGTCGCGGGTCACGGGTCTAGCTCAAGCCCATGTCTTGTAGATGAGTTGCTACTTGTTGGGTTGCAATCTGTTGCACGCGCGGGCTTTGGCTTTACGCTCCATAGACGCTCGACTCAATTCTTCGCTCCTTGGCTCCTCAGTTTCTCCGAGCTTTATTTATTACCTAAAAACACAAAATTAATTAATACAAATATTTATTCTTGAAAACAAAGAAAACACAGAATCTGGGATAATATCTGATTTCTAAGCGCAAAAGATGAGTAAAATGCCAATAAAAAGGTGTATAAATATGCAATATTTGGCACTCATCAGTGACCAAAAAGATGCTTATCAAATCCTTGCATGTATGCTGTGAGGTGTAAAATAGATTTACTCTTTGTTTGTCCTTGAAGTATTCAATTGAAATCTTACAATCTCTTTCCTGTCTTTTCCTGTTTACTTGCTTCAAATTTTCCTTTTACGTTTGTCTTTTCTCAAGAATTTTCCTATTTGTCTTACTCAACCTTAGCATACCCCGCTAACAATGGATTTCACAGGGTGGTGATGGAAGTTGTCTTAAAGAGAGAAGATGTTTGTTTACCTTCAAAAGATTTAAAATCTTCTCTGAATATTGCAAGGTATTTCAGTATTTAAATTAGGATACATCCTACGGATTCCAAGTTCCAGTAATTCATGTTATTTTGAGTTCGTATATATATATATGTATGTACTAAAATTTGTCGGACCCAGTGGTAGATGAGCTAATGTAGGAATTTAGGTGGTAGAGTTCTAAACTCACCTTTAAGATGAGCTAATGTAGGAATTTTATTTCTCAAAGGTGTTAATGATGAGCTAATTTATGCAAGAATAGAATCATTATGTTGTTTGTTTTAACTTAAAAAGGTTTTGTTGTTATTTGTTTTTGCAGAAGAAATCTAAACCAACAGACATAACTAGACTACTGTGTTTGGGTACAATATAGATGTGTTCGCCATTGGTAACTTGGAGTTAGATAATTGAAGTGGCTCTACTGTGCAAGTAGATGTTAGCTTTCTTTACTGAACAAGCCTGGTTATGACATGGAGGTAATGTGTTCTAAATTTTGTTTTTAACTCTTCAAGATTATTAGGTTAGCAAATTAGTCATCAGTTGCAATAACTAGATGTTCGACTATAGGAGAATTGAGTTGATAACAGGAGATAGTTGGCATTTCCATTCAGCATGCCTTTGGCTAAGATTTTTTTTACGTACAAGCTGGAAACTAACAAATTAAATTGGATCTATTTCGTCATATTTGACAGAAGTCTCATTGAGTGGGTGGAATTTCCAATTCACAAGAACTCTTCTTATTGATGGTGAGTGATCTCTGCACATTTCGTAATGGTAAGGCTTTGTACTTCCGGTCCTGGGCCATCGACACCGAAGTTGTCATATCTGGTTGATGTAGAACGATTGCTCTTTGAGCTCGAACCAAGCTATTGTTTTGAAGCGTGTCTGCTCTTTTTCGTCCTCCCTTTTGCAACGTTTATATGTTTTCTTTTTAATCCAATTCTACTTTGATTTTCATATATTCCATTCTTCTTTTGTTACACGTGCAGCGCACGTGCACTTTACTAGTATACATCTACAGAAACAAATCAAAATTAAAATAATAAACATGAGTCAATCAATTGAAAACTTACCATGTTTTGGAGTGGGATCGATTTGTATCTGCTTTGTCTTCTTCGTTTTAACTGTAACTCTAGATCTGTTGCTCTAGTTGTATACAGGAAAGAGAGAGAAGAACTGAGACACTGAGTATTTTGAATTTGAACCGAGGATTTTGAAAAAATGAATCCGGATTTCAAATTTGTTCCTCGAAAGTCGAAACGATACCTAGAAACTGAGTTTGAGTGTAAAAATGATATTGACGAATTTACCCATAATTTATTTTTCCTTTTGCCGGTGCGTAAGGGTATATTGTAGTAAAAAGACCTTATTTTGCCTCTTGGCATTATAATAGTAAAGATTTCGCCTAGGACTTGATTAGAATATTTTCATAGGTTTGATATGATTATATGCATACATAAGAAGTTTCTAATGCTTTCATAAAAAAAAAAAAAAAAGTTTCTAATACCTCACCCCGAAACATCAACTAATACCTCGCTATGCTAAAAGAAAAACTTAGCGAGCTATATACTAGCTTGGAGTTGATCAAAACATGCCAAAGGACTAGTTCTTAATTCGCTGTTGAACAGAACATCACAGCAATATAATGATACCATACATGAAAATTCCGATCATCAAGATTATCTTCAGATAGTGTTTGCAGATTAACTGCAGATCTTACGCACTTACTAAATACTGTATGAGCCCACAATGTTTTAAAATAGTAACAAAACAGTTAACATACCTCCGTTAAGGGATTGGAATGACACATGTCATACAAGTATATGCATAGATCTAAGAATCAGCTTTCTGATCTCACCGGTATTACTATTTTCCCTCTATAAAAATTGAATGAGAGCAGATATCCCTATCAAACTATTAACATTAACACTGCTCTTTGTGCACATAAAATGTAAGTAAGTATAGTGCCCCAAAGGTGGGCTATTGGCTTATTTTGTGTATACTCCATCTTCAAAGCCATTCCCATTTAAAAGGTAAATCCGATAGCCTGATTACCTGGTGACTTTTGCCGCAATAAATATTCTTAAAAGTGTACTAAAGTGTTAACCAAGCCAAGGTTGCTTTACTTAGTTTCGAACTCGGATGAACGATACTATCACCCAATAACTTCATCACGGTACTACAGTACTACAATGACATCGGAAAAAGAATTAAAATCTTGTAAACATCAGGAAAAGAATTAAAATCTTCTAGCTATTGCTATCGTCTTATATATCTCATTAGCTTTTTAAATAGGGAATTTTGATATAGTACCCTCGTACAAATATACCCACTAAAAAACTGCCCTCGTTTTTTCACAATTTGTGAGAGTACCCTCACGTTAGTTTTTCCATCTAGTGTTAGTTAAGACTAATTTACTTTACATATTTGTCCTTTTCTTATTGCCACATTGATTTTATACATCATTTTTCAGGTTCATCGAGTCCGGTTCAGGATCGTTACATCGCTTTCAGGTTCGTTACATCATTCCCCAAAAAGGGTTCATCATTTCAAGTATTTTGGGGTTTTTGGTTGGAAGAAAATCAACTATCTACGACATTTTTTTAGGTTCGTCGAGCCCGGTTCAGGATCGTGACAACGCTTTCAGGTTCGTCGAGCCCGGTTCAGGATCATTACACCATTTTAAGTTTCGTCGGATCATTTACCCTCCCCTCCAAGGAGATGTAGTCCAGGGGTAAATATGACTTTTAATTGGAAAGATAACTGCTACCTAGCTGGGGCACTTTTTTAGTGTAAAGTGAAGTGCAGGGGTACTTTATCAAAAAGCCCTTTTAAATAACCAACAACTTCTATATCTCATTAGCTTTTTAAATATGAGGAATGATCCATTCACACTTTTATTATCACACTATCTCACACATTGGACGTCATTTTTGCGAATTAAAACCAAACAATAAAGAATTTGAAGTTAATATTTTGAGGATATGTTTCTCTTACCAAGTTACACATGCCTACCAAAAATGAGCACATTCCGAAATATAAAACCTCACGATCTACCGGTCTCAATTTCAACGGCCAGAAACCCGCAGATTTTCAACGACTCATTTTCAAAGTTGTAGATGATGATGTTATACGTCTCGGAATACGCTCATTTTTGGTAGGCATGTAGAACTTGGTAAGAGGAACATATCCTCAAAATATTAGCTTCAAATCCGTTACGGTTTGGTTTTAATTCGTAAAAATGACACCCAACGTGTGAGATAGTGTGATAATAAAAGTGTGAGGGGATCCCTCCTCTTTAAATAATCAACAACAAAGTAATTTTTGTTTCCCGGCCTGTGAAGACATTTAAAGGTGGAGAGATTTCCTGTTTAGTCCACTAAACCCGACCCGGATTAGTGGCTAGTCCAGCGGGAAACAACATTTACTCCCTAGTCCAAAAAAGATTTGAAAAGAGTAAAATTACTCTACTAACCCTAACATATAAATGTTATTAGTAACATATGTAATATGTAGCAACATATGTAATATGTAGTGACATATATACTAGTATTAATACTAGTTTACTAGTATACTAGTAACTAGTAGTATACTAGTATTAATATGTAGTGTGTAGTAAAATATGTAGTAACATATATAGAACAAATTTAGTATGTAGTAACATACTAGTATATAATATATAATATATAACATATAATATACTATGTATGTAGTATTAATACTAGTTACTAGTATGTAGTATGTAGTAACTAGTAGTATACTAGTATACTAGTATTAATACTAGTATACTAGTATTAATATGTAGTGTCATATTAGTATGTAGTATGTTATATATTGATATTATATATTAATATTGATACTACATATTAATATGTAGTATGTTATATATTGACACTACATATTAATATGTTACTAGTATAGTACTAGTTACTACTAGTATACTAGTTTACTAGTATATTACTAGTTACTACTAGTATAGTAGAGTAGTTACTTATTAATATATAGTGTCATATTAGTATGTAGTATGTTATATATTGATATTACATATTAATATGTTACTAGTATAGTACTAGTACTACTAGTATAGTAGTTTACTACTAGTATATTATTACTAGTTACTACTAGTCTACTAGTTTACTAGTATAGTATTAGTTACTACTAGTATATTACTAGTTACTACTAGTTTACTAGTCTACTAGTACACATGTTACTACTAGTATAGTAGGGTAGTTACTTAATTTACGAGTAACATATTCTTTTTCACTATTAATATAGTACATATTGATATGTAGTATGACCATATTGATACTACTAGTATGTAGTAACATATTACTAGTAATATTTGCATGTGTTGATACTAATTAGATTTGTAAGGGTGTTTTAGGCATTTAGAAAACACACTTTATAATCTCCACAAAGTTTTTGGACTAGCGAGTAAATAATTGGACTAACGGGTAAATAATTGGACTAACGAGTAAATGTTTTTCATGGGTGGCCTAGCCATTAACTGGGTCATGAAAAATTGGACTAAATAGTAATTCCTACTTAAAGGTTTGATATGGTGATGCATAACGCCGGAGTCATTAAGAATGTCTAAATATGACTTTTTTTCTTTAGCTTTCTACGGTTCTACCCAAGGACTATGTTACCTGCTTCCTATGAAAATAGGACACTGGCACCCAGATGAATTTTTGCCTAGCATTTTTAGGGGCGACCCCAAAAGAATTAGGGGCGACACAAAAGACAAAATAGGTTGAAAATACTTCTATGCCCCTTCATAATCGGTAGTTTAGGTTTTTTTTAGCTACCGATTGCAAAATCTGATTTTGGGGCTACTCTATATTCGGTAGTTATATGAACTATCTTGACTACCGATTATGGTAGAATATTTGCAAAGAGAGCCACTGTATAATCGGAAGTCATGATAACTCTTCCTTTCTTACCGATTATAGGCTCAACCAAAATTCCAAAAAAAAAAGGATTTTTGCAAAATCTCATTTTGGGGCTACTCTATATTCGGTAGTTATATGAACTATCTTGACTACCGATTATGGTAGGATATTTGCAAAGAGAGCCACTGTATAATCGGAAGTCATGATAACTCTTCCTTTCTTACCGATTATAGGCTCAACCAAAATTCCAATTTTTTTTTTTTTCACAAAATCTCATTTTGGGGCTACTCTATATTCGGGAGTTAAATAACCTAAATTCCCTACCGATTATGGTAGCATTTTTGCCAAAGGTCTACTTTAATCGGGAGTCAAGATAACTTTATTTACTACCGATTATAGGATAGTCAAAATTCAAAAGATAAAGGATTTTATTTTGGAGATACTTTATATTCGGAAGTTATACAAACTAAATTTACTCTCGATTGTTGATTAACTACCGATTGTATAGTTATCTACCGATTGTAAAGGGTAGTTTGGCCATTAAAAAAAAACGCCCGGAAATAACCTACCGATTGTGAAATAACATACCGATTATGACATTTTTTATCGTTTTGTGTCGCCCCTAAAGACCCCAGGAATTTTTGGTACAAGAAATCTTATATTGTCGTCTTTTTTTTCTAACAAGATTTTTTCTAACAAGATTGTTTCCCTGTCTGCCCATCACTTTTGTGGGCAGACAGGGAATTACCACTGTTTTGAAATTAAAATGTAAAATTACTGATATACCCTCACTTTTATTTTAATACATAATTTGTGTGGGCAATTGAAAATGGCAGTTTCGGAAATAAAAAATTTACAGCTTCAGGCACTGTTCATGAACAGTGCCTAAGAGCAACTGCAGTGGGGAGACTATAACCAAAGACTAAAAACCAAAAAAATTTGAAAAAAATGGGTTTACTCCGTGGTGCGACGCTACAGTGGGAAAACCAAATTTGGTGGGGCGCCCACTTTTTTTTTTTTTTTTTCCAGGTTAATTCGGGCGTAACTTAGAATTACGCCCGATCATCAGGCGTAACTTTAAAGTTGTGCCCCGATCAGGCGAACTTTAAAGTTGCGCCCCAATTTTTGTCTTTTTTTTTTTAAATTCGGGTGTAACTTTAATCTTCGCCCCACCAGGCGCAAACTTTAAACTTCGCCCGACCAAAGACCAAATATAGTTTGGTTTTTGGTTTTAGTATGGTATTTGCTCTTTACTCCTCTCCGTAATGTCTAGGTTTTCGACCAAATTTTTGGTTTTAATCGACCACTGTGGTTGCTCAAAAGGTCTTCCCTTTATATAATAGAATAGATCTTCACCTGACGCATTAGAGATGCTCGTAGAGGCTTTCAAATGGAAATGAAGTGCAATCCAGAGACCCCTTCAAAATTACGAATAACAAGTGTACTTACCTATATTCTCTTGAAGCTGTTGGCAATTAATTAATAAAAGAAAAACCTATCTAATCAATCTACACTCCCCCATGTTGTCAAGGTAATGTGACAATTGCTTATAAACAGTAAAAAGAAGTCCCATCTGTGATCGTCCTTTTTAAGGCAAGAAAAAGAAAAACTTATCTTCAGCATCATTATAATCATCCAGTGCTGTTCCATACGTGTGTATCCATATGAATGTAGATGATTGTTTGTTGAATATGCTAACGAGCCATATTTTTCAACATTGTTGAAACTCTTTTGAAGTTGAAAGCCAATGCATGGAAAGACTTTGCAGAGATGGGGGGCAAGCTCTCATAAATCCCATCATCATCAGTTTATTCATGTACATATATTATATTACAGAAAGTGATGATGATGATGCATATATGAACACAAAAAAATATTAAAAAATGAAATGATTTTTAGAAACTGATCGAATGGCCCAACAAAGCACGTACAAAAGTTCGGCAGCTTGTCGACCCCAATTTTCAAAGAGGCAACAAACGCAAAATCGGGGAAGAAAAAAAAAAGAAACAAAGTTGCTTTAGATAAGTTTAGAGCCAACCACACACCAAAAACATGTAACCAAACCCCATAAAATCAGAGAAAATTATATACTAATAAATCCCCTCAAAACTAATGATAAAATGTACCAATTCAAGGATGAATAATTTCATAAATAATTAACTATTTTAACTTAGAATTAACACACACAATCTGACATTAACAGTTAATTTTCTCATCGATTTGCCCATTTTCTTTATACTAGTTTCTCTTTTCAAAGAACCAACTCAATTGATGTAGTTAATCAGGAGGAGGATTACTAGTTCGACTAAGTAACTACATAACAACAACAACAACAACAATAATAAATGTAGGCAGAGAAATGTGACGATCAAAGATTTTGTTAGAGAGAGAGAATGTAAGGATTTCTAGATTGACCGATAAAAATTGAGAGTTCTCTTTTGGTTGTGTAGTATTACGATCTTGGGTGGGGAAAGAATTGCGTACCGGCCACGAATGTGTTGAACGGAGTACCAGGGTACATTGAAGCAGGATCAACAAGTAATGCGGCAGCGCCGGAAGTAGTAGCACTACTGCTACTCAGTTGTTGTTGCTGCTGCTGCTGCTGCATATGAGGATGGTTATGTGCTGCCATAATAAAATTACGGCCTGATGAAGTGATTGCACCACCACCTCCTGTACCTGCACCGCCACTTTCACTACCACCAGCACCCGAGGTTGATGTTTCACCGCCGCCGCCACCACCACCGCCATGATGATGTGCGTAATGAGATTCAGGACCTTGATCGTACAGAATGCCCTTAAAAACATGACCACCAATATTAACAGCTGTTTGATATGCATATTGTTCTTCAGCTTCGTCCATTGCACTAACTCTTACACATCTAAATGTTGCTGCTGAATTCACTTCTGCTGGAAATACGTTCCCCACTTCTAAACCTAAAATACATGATCCATTCATCATCATCACTAAAATAATTTCATGATAATTAAGAAGAAGAAAGTTTCAGAATGATTAAACAAAAGAGAGTTTAAGGACAAAGGAAGGGCACCTATGATTTGTTTCTTTCTCTAAAACACTAAAACACACTATTGTATGTGCAGTAATGTATCAGTGAACCATACCATGATTGTGAAAAGAACTGAAAAGAAAAAGAAAAAGCTGTTTTCGAGTGACGATCATAATGTCGGAAATTCGTTTCAACATTACACGCAAACGATATGTGCTTGATTTGTTGTACGCACAGCAGTGTTAAAATGGTGCAGTTTGTGTGTGTGTGTTGTCATTCATCATTCCCTTTCTATTCTCTAGCTAATGTCATTCTCTTTCTCTCACACAGACACATTCTCTCTCACTATCTATCTATCTCTACAGACTGTGAGCAATCAAAGATCATCATCAAAGTTATAAGTGCATGTATGTGTTTGTGTGTAAGTAGTACCAGTTGTGTTTGTAGCAGGTATGCGATGAGATTCTCTTGGTCTTTTAGAAGTATTAGTAGTAGAAATGTGATCTCTGTCTAAAACTACAACAACTCTTTCGTCTCTATCACTTCTTCCTCCTTGATGAATGGAAGAAAGTTGCTGCTGTCTTTCTCTTCTTCTAGAAGCAGGAACCCAAGTGCTTTTAACATGAGTAGGGCAATGAAGCCCTCTACTTTTACAACAAGTTCTACATCTCATATGTGTACAATCTTTCTTAGCTTGATTTCCACAATCTTGACAACTGGTTGTTCCTCCTCGGTCTCCACTTCCTTCTCCTTGTCTCATCATCATAGTTGTTCCCGCTCTACTCGAAAACTCATCTGAGACGTTGGATCTTCTATTACTACTAGCTAGTCCCACTTCTAAAGCTGTGGAGGAGGATGCGTATATATTTTGATGGCTGTGTTCTTGCCATAACTCAAAACCCTTGCTGCTGTTGTTGTATGTTGATGAAGGAATTTCTCCACTTGTGTAAAGAAATAATGTTTCAGGTGGGATTTCTTGAGATTGGTTACGCTGCTGCTGGTTCCTTGCTGATGATCTTCCTAGTGAGAACCCAGCCATTGTTTTGAACAATTAGCTGAGCAAAACCTCAATTTTAAGACAATCAAATCCATATCAGAACTATACCCTATCTATTTTCTCTCAGTTTTTCAAGAAATGCTAGTAGCTCTTACTTGGTTATGGAAGAAAGAAGAAGAAGAATAAGAAGGAGATGGATAGATTTGGGGTGTTTGATAGATTTAGTGAATTTAGGTTTTGTTTTTTTCTTGCTGTGCAGTCTACTAGTCGTAGATGTTCATAGAGAGGTGGTGGGTTTGTTTTGTTTTGTTTGTTTTTGTGATTGTGAGAGAGTGAGAGAGAGAGAGAGAGAGAGAGAGGTGGGAATTGGTTTTTGTTTATACAGCAGAAGCAGCAGCTTTTCTAGAAAGAGAGAGAGGAACAAACAAACACACGTCTCTTCTCTTGTGATGATTTTCTTCTTCTTCTTATTACTTGCTCTTACTTGTTTTCTGTTTGTGTGGATGGGTTTGATTTAGAATTTCTCTTTTCTTGAAAATTCCATTAAATTCAATTCTCTTTTTCTTTCTCAAGGCTGAGCTATAAACGTAGAGACGACATTGAAGACACGGAATTTACAGCCCTACAAGTCGTGCCCTACTCTCTTAATCTCTCTGCAACAGCCGCCATTGACAGCAGCAGCAGCTGCAAACCTCGAAATTAAGACAACAAAAAGAAGCAGAGAATACAGAGAGAGAGAGAAATAGAAATAGTAGCAAAAAGAAGGAAAACAAAACCCCACCTTATTCACTCTCACTCCCTCTTAACTTTCTCTTTCCTCTGTTTCTTCTTTTTTTTTTTTTTTTTTTCACATTGATTGTCATGATTAATACTGCTTGAAAAAACAACAAACATATAATCCTCTTTGTTTTCTTCTCCTTGACCTATCTAATCTAAATCCTAAATCTAATCTATCCGTACTACCTTAATAATCTTATTTAATTAAATTCTACTATACGACCCTAATGATATTCTAATTTTATCCGCATCATCATATTACTCATCATGTGTTGTTAATCTAACGGTTTTCTTATCAGCCACGTGATACATTGAAACTCTAGGTTTAATTTTCTTACCATTTTGGTACGCGGTTGTCAATGAGAACTGTTTTTTTTTTTTCCTCCTTCCGGTGATGCGTATAAAATCTATGTTCACTCCGTAGCCTTCGGGTCCAGATTCTCCGTGCCAAAACAGTTGTGTGCCCTTTGTACCTGCAAATAAAATGGGGATACATATCTTTCCGTATTAACATTAACTAACTCTATTTATTTTTATTATAGTTACCTTGTGAATTAAAGAGGTGTAAATGTTATAAATACCCTCCATTTTTATTGATTTTGCACAAATATCCCCGAGGGTAAAAAATATTTTTTTTTGGAAACAACTTGTATAAAGTTGCGTCCACTTCCGGAAACAACTTGTGGTAGTTGCGTCCACTCCTAAAAGCAACTTGTGCTAGTTGCTTCCACTTTTCAGAAGGTACGGGTATTTTTGAAAATTGAATAAGGATATATTTTAAGGGACGAATTTTGAGAAGTAATTAAATAATGTTCCCATTAAAGAAATAGAATAATTACCAAAACAGAATATATATATGAGATTTCATTCTTACTTTGAAATTCAAATTGAAAATAAGGTTAAATACAATTGATATCTTGATTTATTTTACGTGTTAATCAGATGAACACGAATAACTCTTTTAAAAAATGGATCAAGATTTTACTATGAATTATGAAATATGGCTTAATAACAGTTTCCTTGAAACAGATGTACAATTATCTTTTAATCTCAATGACTCTTAAAATAAAAAGACCATTGATCGATTATTTTTGTTTATGATGCCAATTAACTTCAAATCAAGAAGCGCATAGACTTAATTATGATGAATTAGGAATAATCAAAACTTAGTAATGTTACAATTTCGTTATTAAATAATTATTGGATCGGTTTCATATATATATATATATATAATGGAAATATAAATTCCATCCGTATTTTGGTTTTCACGAACAGATAAAAACAAAGGCTTCTTCGATGGAGAGAGCAAAAAGATTGAAAAGAAAACTACAGTATGAAAATTAAAAGCGGTTTAAACTAGATTACCGTGAAACGGGGGGGGGGCCGACCAATGAAAGGCACGGAAATAGGACGTTTATAAGCGTTCCAAACTGACCCGCTCCATGATTCTTTCTTCTTCGCCCGCTTATGACCCGTTTTTCTGGGTTAAAATTTCAGACTGAAAAAGTTTCCAGCATCCATCAAATTTTTTCGAAATTCCTGTAAACCCATAAAAACCATAAGAATTATCTTTCTACTGGGATTTATTTAAAGAAAATAGCTTAAAAATGATCCAAATCGAAATTTCTAAATTTTTTGCGGGTTTAATTTTAATCTTAAAATTCTTCGTCTATAGATCATAAATATGGAAAGTTCATATAATTTCAGGGAGATGAAATGATTTTGAGTCTACAATGCAAAAGATCCGAAGAAAAAGGTTGAATTATTGGTTTAATTCAAATGAAAAAAAAAATTCAAACAAAAACGGGTTTTTGCACGCCCGAATGTGACTGACATGAATGACATTTTTCATCACATAGAAGGCCTCCCTAAAGGTCGGCCAAATATGAGGTATATAAGGAGCTGGTTACCGTTAACATGGAAATACACGTGTCACCATTTTACTTCCAGGCACAGATGGCATACTGGTTTTTTTGGCACAGAGGATCTCGACCCATAGTCTTTCATGTGGCTGTTAATGAAACCTAATATAGGCGCTTTATATAAGTCTATAATGATAAAATATAAGATAACAAATGTTTTCGAATTTTTCTTAAAATGTTTTGGAAACAAAATTTGTTATAATCAATTAATATGAAAGACACGTAGCAGCACCATACCCTGTCACAAAAAGTTCCCCATCAAAAATTTATCCGATGGATTCCAAGTGACTAAAAAGTTGGTTATGGGGTCTTTTAATATATTGAATAGCGAATATCCAGATTACCCTCCATCTAAAATAAAAACCTAAAAACTATAGTCAAAACATAGTTCTAATTCAAAAATCTGTTTTTCTTCTTTTTCTTCTTCTTCTAAACTTCCTCTCCTTCGTCACCGTAAATGCTTCCCACTTTTTTCAATCAAAGTCAGCTCATCGTCTTCGATTAATCGGTGATTCAAAAAACTTATAATCATCGATTGAAATTTCTATTAAAGATGTGGAAGAAGCAAATTGATAGAAATGATGGTAATCAACAACCAATTACGTTTGAAATGGTTAGATTGATCAAAATCAGTAGAAAAAATTAGGTTTGCAGAAACATTTACGGTTAGGTATTCTTAATTCCATAACCGTAAACTTGTTCTCTGAAGTTTTTCAAATCGCTTTACGGTTGGGTTTCCCAAAAAAAAAAAAAAAAAACTGCAAAATAAGTTACAATTAGGATTTACCCAGTTACAGTTGGGTTCGACAAAGACCAAACCTAACCGTGAAACCAAAAAACCCAACTGTAACTGGTTTACATCTGGGTTTTTCCCAAGTTTACCCAGTTGCAGTTAGGTTCGACTAAGACCATACCTAACCGTAAAACCAAAAACCCAACCGCAACTAGTTTACAAATGATTTTCCCAGTTCTACTTAGTTACGGTTAGAAGTTCATCATCATTTAACCGTAAATTTGTCTTACGGTTGGCTACGAAATTCAATCTTCTTACGTAGCTTTGAAAAGCTAAAAAATTCAATCTTCTTACGTACTTTCACCAATTTTAAACAAAAGGACATTGCTTGGGTGAATCGAAATTTAGGATTTAATATTATTTTTTTTCCTTCTACTTTTTATTTCCACCAAATTAGTACACTTAATCTGATTTTTTATCACTAACCATATAAAAGAAAACTCATTAATCTAGTCATTAGCTAATTTAGATTATTAACACTAATTGAATAAGGTTTGTTTAACCATTATGAAAATATACAAGGGTCTTTTGAAATTACTAACTGGTGACTCGTTTTTGTCCTATTAGTGAAGCCCCTCTATGTTTACTGATGCATGTGAATGCAGATGAGCCATATCAATATACCAGTCATAGCTCAAGACGAGGAGCAAGCGGAGCCTTTTAGCTGCACTAGTGGCAATCAAGTGGGCTAAAGAGGATGTTGTGGAATGTTTGATTTTGGAAGGAGATTGTCAGAACATGGTCAATGCAATAAACAGTAGTGTTGGGTCTATTAGATGGACCAATAACAATGTAATCTCTGATTGTAAAGAGATATTGAGACATTTTCAAGTTTGGAAATACACTTGTGTGCATAGGGAGTCAAATGAAGTTGCAAATTGCCTTGCAAAAAATACAAGGACAAGAAGAGTGTCGGATTCGTGGTTTTCTGAATTCCCAGTTGATTAAAAACTCTCATTAGACACGAACTCGATGTAATCATTTAATTATTTATTTTTTTAAATCTCTTTTCCTATTAAAATAAAAAATAAAAAAAAGTGAATCCCCTCTATTGAAATGTGATGCCCCTATATTAGGTTTCCTGTTAATAGGTTCCAATTTACATAAGAGAGCACCAAGTTTTAAATAAGACATTTATTTACGTCGAGAAGAGATTTAAAAGAAATCTTTCAGAAAAGAGAATAAGTGTAAAATATTTATGACTCAATCGATCAAATATATATCTAAATGAAAACTCTTTATGCTAACGTAATGTACGATATCATATTCTCCCTCGCCACCTCTTTACTGATACTGGAAATTTAAAAACATTACGCGTGCGATAAGGTTTATAGAAAACCTTATAAAAAGTGAACATATTATAATTCAATCCAATTTACAAGTAACCAAAATGAAATAGTAGAAATATCACTTTGTCGAGAAATGCGACGTAGAAAAGGAACATACATCACTAAGACCATTCAAATCAAGAATAACGGAAAGAAATTCAATTCAAGAATAACAGAAAGAAAAGTTATGTATATTTAGACCATATTTAAAATCATATTGTTAATACACGCATCTAGTTGTTAAAAAAATTCAACTCTCTTTCTGTCTCATGCGTACAAAATCTAAAAAACTAAATCATCGCCTGCTCCGATCTGTTCCCATCAGAGTATATTAGAGCAAATCTTCTCAACAAATCTAAGCTCATTTATCTTGTTCTCTCCCTTTGTTACCTAAGTCTTTTTTTATTTTAATGTTTAATAACCAGATCTTTAAAGTTTGTAAACTAACTTAGCTCAAGGGTTTGATTCTCTTACTCTTCCTAAGTTTTATTAGATACTGGTAATTATTTTTGTTAATTTACCTCATCCAGATTTTGGTTTTCTTGGGTTAGGGATTTTGTTATTTTCCTGCAATCTTTTAAAGAGTTTGCAGTGTAGGATTATAAATCTTTATAAGGAAAACAACTTAAAGTTCTACAACGGAATCAAAAATATCTATAACAACAATAATTCAATATCATCACCTGCAATTTCATTACCTGCAAAGGTATCCTATAGATCTCGAGAGGATAAGGAGGTTGGTGTTTGATAGAGTGAAGTCGAGTCCTCCTTCTATCTGCTTTTGCAAGAGTCACACTAGATCTTCGAGGATAACAAAGTTGGATTGGAGACTCTTCCCCTTTTCAGCTCCAGCATGTAGATGAGATTCATCATCATCTTGAATATGTATTTTGGTGGTGCCAATCTCATTGGTAGTCTCGGTAGCGTTTCTGACATTGTTCTGGTGATGCTGATACTCCTGCTATGATGACGGTGCTCTACCGGAGTCTTGAGAAGGTTGAGCATTTCCTTTTGAGTATTTATCATATCGTTTTGATTTCTCAAGAGTTTCTTATCAAATTCACAATACTCGATGTATCATGTAAAACTTCTTGTTTTTTTATGGTCTTGTGCTGCTGAAACTTTTAAGTGTGTCGACTCTTCTCTCATATGGAGAAGTTGGGAGACACTCATGAGAGCGGATATAGTTTGATCAGATTGAAGAAGTACCTAAATCTCAAAGAGAGAAGTGTGATATTGTCTTCTGTATTCTCGGTTTCAGAAGTTGGTAGGGGTGATCTTAATCTATTTTATTAAACTGCGAGGACTGCACTTTTTCATAAGTTGTTATGGAGTGCAGAAATGATGTTTATTCGAAATACAGTGGGTTACAGTCTTAGAATTGTTGTTACATCGAACTTTAAGGCGTGCAGAATTGTCGTTTCTTTCCACTGCATACCTTTTAGTGGGTTGCAGTCATAGAAACGCATTTCCGCGCACGTTTTCATCGATCTTCGGCATGCTGCAGTCATTGAAAAGTCAGGGATTTGCTTTGTGTTGCATACATTGATTAGCCGAGGATTGCAGTCAGAGTGCTGAATTGTTGAGAGGTTAACTATGTAGTGTATAGTAGTTTCGGTGTGCTTCCCGGTTTGGTTTGGTGCAGAACTATGTTTTGGTATCAAGTTGCAGTTTCAGTTTGTTGAGAGTTGCTAACTATATTCTTGTTCTCTCTTGGATAGACCAACTTCTTTATTCATTCAATATAACATTTTTCTTCGGGAAAAAAAATACTCGATGAATCTGAAGTATTCTTCTCTTCTTCAAGAATCTGACCGGGAAGAGAGTTGGTGGTGGTCGAAATAACACTAGGAGTAACAGGAAAGGTATCATTGGTATTGACATCATGTTTTTTGAAAGTGTTTGACCCCAACATATTCTCAACAATTTATAAGAAATTGATTTTGTAACCTAGATAATGATCTCACACTTTGGTCGCCAATTGTTTCAAGGTAAATACAAATGTACTGTAAAATAACTTAGATTCAAGAGATCAAAATCGTATAAGGCTATCATAAGCCAAGAAATCCCCGTTCAAGTATCGCTTTGGTCACAGAGGAAGGAGAAGGGTTGGTCTAAGGAAGGGAACCAAAGAAGGTATTGAAATCAGAGTATAATGTGTTGGTAGTGTATTGTCGTTGAACTATGATATAGAGTTCTTGGATGTTTTGTTGTCCAACTACTCTATTAAGGATTCTCTACATAAGACTGGGAGAAAGCTGAGTGAAGATAAAGATAAGATTTATATGCGTAAATATGTCATATATCTGTGAATAAGTTGAATAACCTATTTATAGTAGTTGTAGCATACATTGATCTCATAAGTGGTGGAAGTTACAGAAGGGTGGAGTGACAGTTACAGGCCCAATACTCCCATTAATCCTTCAACTGTCCACAACTTAATTACTTTATCATGGTGAGTGCATTACTACACTGCACTTGTTGTAGACCGCTAGACCAAAACCTTAGTGAATATCCCCCATGTGACATATTTGATATCTCGTGGAACTTTGATAGTAAGTACTGCTACTACTATTGGTTAAGTCATAAAAATGATTTACTTAATTAGTGAGGCAAGATGCTCGGTTCACCACTTGATTAAGTAAACTGACCAGTGCCGAGTCTGATGAGACTAATGTTAGACTAGTACAATAGGTAATTAGTGTTGATGAACATTGAGCTCCAAACGATAGGTTGTGAGCGATAAACTCGAAGCAACATGATGTGGGCAATGAGCTCTAAGCGGTAGGATGTGAGCGATGAACTGTAGTGATTCCAGCCAATGTCATTTAAGTAAGATGGGTACTCATTAATATGAATTACCAACGGTGGTGTTTTAGGTGATCTCAACTGAGAGGCTCAGTTTTAGGTGTTGATGGTAGATTTTTGACGAAGGTCATATTCGAAAAATCACATCGGAAAATTATACATCTCTGATCAGTATCGGAACCATAAGGAATTTATATCTTCACAAAGAGAAACACATTTCTATAATTTCATGACAGTAATAATACATGACGGTAATATTAGGGTTCCTAAGGCAGCACTTTTAATATTTCATATATTTTATGATTAAAGCTGAAAGACTCAACACATTTTATTTTGAATTCAGAATTCATCCTTGGTGTCTGAATTAACCCAGAATAATATATGATGATGATCACATCATATCTAAATGCTCCCAGACATAATACATGCTAGTATAGAGCGACAAATTGATTAAATCTAGTCACAGTATTCATCAGATTGAATTCCTAGAAATTATACACTAATTAAACCCTAACAATCCATCTACTCAGGATCCATGGCTTTTCTATGTCGAATTCCAAGGAAAGTAATGGATATTTACCTTTGGGGCATTTGGGGCACCCCGATTAAGCCCCGAGCAAGAGGCATGGGTGTATTTAGTAATAATGCTCAAAGGAGCACATCCATGGAAGAACTAGGATTGGAAGTCTGATCAAAGAAGGAAACGGAAGAGAGATAAATAATAATAATAAAATAAAGGAAACCGTGTGTGTTGGCCCACCGGACGGCCGGCTAGGCATGCCGTCGGTTTGGTCGGTCCCTTTCCCCTTTCCCTAATATTTTGTTATTAAAATAATTATTATATTATTATTTTAGTGTTTCCTCTTTCAAGGATACCTCTTTCAACCAAAACTCCTAAGCTTCCATATTTTGTCAAATCTTGCTCCAAGGATCACATGGATGACAAAGCAAGTGGTCCAGCAACCATCTTGTCTTTTCAGCATTAGAATAATATTATTCTATTATTTTAATACTGGCCATTCAAGCAAAAATTAAGAGTTTCAGTCAAACTCAAATTCTTTGAATTATGAGTGTCAGTAAAACTCAAACTCTTCATAAAAGGATGAAAAAATGCTCGATGTACCATTAGAAAATACCAAAATTCTCAGGATTGGTCCACGGATGACATGGCAACATAAACACATCACCATGACCAGTCATGGTTGAAATTTTGCTTGCCAAGGGTCGGTCCCACCACTATCATTGATTAATGACCTAATTGATCATTCAGAGCCCATATTTGACTCAAACTCTCTCCAACCAACTTGGATGATGATCCATCTGACCATCAGTTGGTCCTACAGCCACCCAGGGCCGGTTTGACACCCCTTAGTCGGTTCCTCATGCTTCCATAATTAGGTTTTACAACCTAATGCTCAAAAGAGCACTATTTTAGTTATATCAAAACACTGATTAATCATTCTTTCACCAACCGCTTTACAAAAGAGTTTGGTAATTGCTTAGTCTAGCATCATATGCCACATGGTCGGTCCATCACTCACTCATAGAGCGATTCCTCTCTCACCCATTGGTTGACTCTCAGTCGAGCATCAATTGATCATCCACTGATCATAATTAGGGTTTTGAACTGAATGCTCTATCTAGTATAATTCTGAACATGTTCAAACACCAATATTCTAATATGGAGTCAACAATCAATATTTTAATTAATTAATTAAATAATATTCGGTCAATATTTTTAATTAATATTTATTTGTTCTTGCTACCAATTATTCATGGATCTAGCAGTATTTGCTCTGACTAGCAATACTTGCTCTAATTATCAATGCTCCACCTGACAAAACCCTAATGGCTTTAACTAGCAGTGGGTCATGGTCAACAAGGTTCATAACCACCAATATTGATTCGACTATCAATATTTAATTGCTTAGAGCAATATTCCTCATATTGATTCAGCTATCAATACTCGAGTTGCAGTGTTTCTCATATTGATTCAGCTATCAGTATTTTGTTGGTTCATCAACAAACATTTGGTTCGTCTGTCAGTATTATTTAATATTATAATCTCTCTTCGTCATTCTACGGACTCATGAAATATGGATTGAGAAAGACCTTTTATGATCATTCAATAATGATTATTTTCACAAGTGCTCTGTGCACCAACATAATGGTTTATGATCGATCTAGCAATCTCATAAAACCATCTCTAAGTCATTCGACTATCATTACTGCTTCAACTAGCATAATGATATGACACGGTCATCAGTAACCTAATTCAACATTTATGGTCTGAGCATGTTGTTGTTTCAACATTTCATGCTTCATCCACCATTGTTAGAGCATTTCTCGGTCAAACTCGCAAGCGTTGCTATCTCAAGCTTGTTTGTCAAGTTTAGTTGCCAAAACTATAAGTCTTGATTTCTAGTCTACTTATAGCTAAGTCTCGGATCAGGATAGAAAGTGTAGTTGAGCATTAGACTTCACGGTGTTCATCGATTGAAGACGAAGAACTACTAAAAGGAGCTTGTGGAATTTCATCAACAAAAGGTATGTGGAGACTTGAACTCATCTATCACTCAATAGTCTATCTCCTATTTGAGACAAAAGTCGTATAGCTATATAGACTTCAATTATGCACATTTGATATTTCGAGTTGAGTTTAACTCGCTTACATATTTCTCGAAATATGTGTTAGAAAGCTTTCGCTTTAACCAAGTTCATCTTATATTCTTGACAAAAGTCAAAATATGATCATGTGAAAATCGCCTGGTAACATCTTACATGATTTGTGTAAGACAATCATTTGATGTAGACTCGGAATATTTCGTATTGATCATTCGATCACTTGAAAATTGCTTTGAAGCTAATAGTTTGTGTGAGACAGCTATTCCCGTCTTCCAAGAATGTTTCAACGGTTAAAGTGAGAGTTTAGAACAATTGGATTTAAGCATAGTATGCGTACTTGCATATATGTAATCCATGTCCGGGAATGATGAGTGCTAAATAGTGCATATTTATACACCGTTTTATTGGCATCTTACTCATCTTTTGCGCTTAGAAATCAGATATTATCCCAGATTCTGTGTTTTCAAGAATAAATATTTGTATTAATTAATTTTGTGTTTTTAGGCAATAAATAAAGCTCGGAGAAACTGAGGAGCCAAAGAGCGAAGAATTGGAGTCGATCATCTATGGAGCAGATAGCCAAAGCCCACGCGCGAATCAGTTGCACCAAACAAGGAAGACATGGGCTAGAGCTACCCACGACCCGGATCCGAACCCGCTCATCCCGAGCCGTTGAGATCTCGCCCAGATGCATCATACGGTCGCTCCTTCGCTCACATCTATTTCTCGATGCTCCGCTCAACACCAAATCTACCCAATACTTCCTCAACCGTTCAGATCGTAACTGCTACATCCTACGCTCGCTGAGGCCCTCTCATCAACTCTTGCTGTCCCTGCCTCACAACGAAGCGACCCACACCCTATACCCTAATCGAGCAAACCTATTCTCTCCCTCACATTCTCTTTCTTCTCTTCCCCTCTGCAAAGCTCCACTTCCTCCCCCATACCTTTGCAGAGCCGCACCATCACCACCATCTCCTCTTCTTTCACCATCACCACCACTGACACCAGCGCCAACAACCACCCCTATTCCGCCACACCCAAGTTGTGTTTATCTCTAAAATAGCTTCTCATAACCCTAGAAGCTAAGTTAAAGATAAACAAAACTAGGGTTTCACCCAATCAAAGCAAGAAGAGTCAGAGACGATTGAGTGGAGCCATCACTCGATTCAGAGACGTGGGTGAGAGATTATTTCATTTAATTTCTATTTTAAATTGAATTAGGGTTTGTATTTTGGAAAAATTCTGGGATGTATAAATAGAGTTGTGAGGTTGTGTAGAAAAGCATGCCTGGACTAGCCAGTGTATCATTTAGGTTTAATTTGTATTTCTTTGTATTTGAATCATGTTTTAAGATCTTTTGCTAGGGTGTTGTTGAAACCCTAGATTATATGTTGAGTAAATTAGATTGATGTTGCTGTTATTACCATGCTTCACAGAATTAGGAGTATAATTAGCTAAGTAATCTAACTCTCTTGTGATTGGTCTGTCTTGTAAGAAGACAACCAATACTAGAGAGAGTTAGAGTGAAAGGTTAATCAATTCCCCCATCAGAACTGCCAAGGATGAGATATGTGCTTAACAAAATATGAGTGATGCTTAGTAATGAACTAAAGAACCTGTGATAGAGTGTACTGTAAAAAGACACTCTATACTAGGGGGAACTAGTGAGATTAGTGATGTATTACTCCTTAGAATCTTCCTTAGGTAGGTGTAAGAACACAACATGAGTTAACTGACCTTAGCATAGAGTCTAGTGGTGGATTCACCACCCTGGTACTTCCCATTGTCACATTTTATTCCTTTTCCTTAGTTTAGAGTCACAACTAAATATCAGTCGCTTCGACAACCAAACATATGTGTTACATCTCCTAGAAAATCAGTTGAGTAAGCTTTGATCAACCTTAGAGCACCACAAGTCCTTGTGGGATCGACCCGTACTTGCCGCGTCTCCGATAGACGCCGTGCACTTACGGTATAACATGTAGGCTTAAATTAGAAACACCTTTCGAGGCCTACCAGGGAACCATGGTATGCATACCCGTACGCGTACTTGTTGGTTTTTGAAGTCCGGAAACCTTGTATGCGTACTGATACGCGTACTGGCGTAAGGTTCAGGTCCGGGAATTTCTGCTGAGTTTGGAAGGTATTCCAAACTTGGTCCGGCTACTTAGGTATGCGTACCCGTATGCATACCTAAGTGGATGATGTTCTAAAATCGGTTTGTTCATGAACTAATACATTTAATAATAAGGAATGCAATCTTTTGCAAACCGTGGCTATAATGTTCATGACTTGATTCGAGTGAATCAAAATCGATTTTGCTTCAATTGTGTCTTGTATATTTCTTTGAGAATATAAACAATTGAACTAGTGTGACTATGCACAGTACTCACATAGAGGAAGAACCGAAACTTGTTTTGGTAGAACCGTTAAACCCATGATTGGTGATTGAGAGTTCTTAATCAATCATGTAGTTCTTGAAAGTCAGATGAACCAATTCTAAACTTGTTTGGAAGTGTGTCAAATCGGTTTCAAGATTGTAAGTATGAAAGAGGACTTACAAAGTAATGATGTCGACATTCTTTGAACATGTGCAGTAACGCCTATCTTTTATTGTTCAAAGATATTCCTTAATAGCTAAAGGAAAATCCCGGACCGAAATATAAGTTGGGAATCTTTTAATTGAGGTTTTTAATTTTATTTTTGGAAAATGAAAATTGGTGATGTGCACTTACTAATTGGAGATTTTCTAAGAAATTTTCGGTCAATGTTTGGACAAAGCATTTCCAGGAATTATGGAAACCGAATCTGGAATATATTGCATATCTTGAGAATATTTTCGGTTTTGGAAATTCCTTGGTGTCCAAACTTCTTTGGTCTATAAATCCAAAAGTTTGCATTTCTAGCAAACTAATCCTCAGAGCCATCAAAACTACCTAGTTGTGTTGTTACTGGTGGAACCGCCAATTCGGAGAGGAAAGTAACCTAATTAGGCGAAATCTCTTACGGCCGTTCAGTTTAAAGAATTCTTTGGGATTGAGAAGCTCTATTAGTACCATTGGTGGGAAACTAGATAATTTCGGTTATTATTAGTTTTCGATTGATTTGATTGACTAACGGTTGTTGAACTTTGATTGCACCTAGTTTGTTTATGCTTGAGAATCTTCTCTTCTGATATAAGATTCACTCAAACTAGATCGAAGTTTCGACGGGGATCTTTAGACTGTTTGTAGATCTAAAGACGTCTTGTGATAATCCATTGTTAACAGACTCCGTTCTGTGCGTGATTGAGCACAAGAGATTCAAGTTGATTGTGTGCAGGTGTTTATTGAAGATCTAAGAAGATTTGAAGACAAATAAGACTTTGAATATTTCTGAGTTGGGTTCATAATCTTTGGTGTGCACAATACTTGTTTCGGTTAAAGAGGATCCAACTATAATCAGTTTATCCTTGTGGTAGATTGGATTGATTAGTTGAGTAGATCGGCATCAATACGATTCTTTGTGATTCAAAGTGTTGATTGAAAAATCTAGATGATTACTTCGGTAATTGTTAGTAGATATATCTAAGGACCTGACCAAGGATTTTATTGAGATAAACGAAAGAGACTTTTGTCGAACTCACATCACTTGGTTGAAAAGAGTTGATACCAAACAGATTTGTTGTTCCTTTATTGTTTGGAATACGAACCAAAGGAATTGTTCCAAGTACGTGACTTATTCATAAGTTGGAGGCGTGGGAATACATACAGAACTAGGTGAACTATAGGTTTAGTTGGTTGGTCTCAACTATACGAAGTTGGTTTGATTTTGTATAGCGGATTAATCCTGAAAGTATTCAATTCTGGACAAGGTCCCTGGGTTTTTTCTGCATTTGCGGTTTCCTCGTTAATTTGTTGTATCTTTTACTTTTCTATTTCCGTAATTATAATTAGAAGTAAAATACACAAACGTTAATTCCTATTTACTTGATAGTAATCCTATTGTGTTTGGTTACGTCCGAACCTCTTATCAAGTAAATCCATTGTTAACAGACTCCGTTCTGTGCGTGATTTATCACAAGAGATTCAAGTGGTGTTGTGCAGGTGTTTATTGAAGATTAAAGAAGATTTGAAGACAAAGAAGATTTCTTATTTGGTTTCCATATCTTTGGGTGTGCACAAACCTTGATCGGCTGGGATCCAACTAGAATCGGATTTATTCGATTGGTTAGTTGTGTAAGATCGGCATCACCTTTTAGTTTCTTGTTGGACGTGCAGGTGGCTTCCAATCGGATTCGATGGCTCTTGTGACTTTTATTTCTTTCAACACACAGGTGTGTGTGGTTCCCTCACTGACTTGGCTGAATTACACAAATTTTTCCATTTCGTCTTTGACTCCTCTTTTTTTTTTTTTTTTTTTTTTGTCTCAGGGTCTTGAAAACTCGAATATCTTTGCCAGACTTGCCCACAGCCAAAAGACGGCGCCTCTTGAGGAAGGAGACGACAAGACTGAATCTCTTGAAGAAGAATCCGAGGAGGAAGAAAGTTCGAGATCCGGTGGCGAGAGGAGCACCTCTGAATACAATAGCGAGTCTTCTTCCAGTGGGCCCAAAAATGAGTCGGTGAGTTTGCCACACCCCTCTTTTTTTTTTAGGCCATTTATTTATTTGGAATAAATACTCAATCGGTGTTATCACAGGAAGAAGCCATCGAAGATAACCCTGAGATGGAGATTCGTCGTGATGAAGATGTGGTTTTGTCTCCAATCATGGAAGTCATAACTGCTAGCAACCCGGAGATTGATCGTCGTGAAGATGTTGTTGTGTTTCAGATGACAGAAAACGCTCTCATTGCTGCGGGTGCGATTGTTGCCAAGGAATCCCTGCTGGTCGAGGAATCAGTTACATGCGCCACTTTCGACCCTCCATTTTTGACTCCTCATGAAGATCACGTGCTGATCGGAGGCTTCAGTGTACCATCTAAGTATGCGGAGTTGTGTACCAGAATACGGGAAAGGTATGGTCATATCGCAACAACCAAAAAGATCACCAGCCGATTTGCGTTGGTTAAGCGGGTGGAAGAAACATTATCTTCAATTCATGATATGTGCAACGTTACTGGTCACACTGTTTCTGGAGATGTAATCTCAAGCTGGAAGTTCCACCGGGATATGTGTGTAAACTTTGAGTTTAATGCCTCCTGGTTCTGCGAGGGATTTTCCGAGATCCAAAGGCTGCAGGCTGAAGCGGTTGATGGTCCTTCCGCGGATTTGATTAATCAACAGGAGGTAGAAGTCGAGAAGTTGTCCCAGGAGTTGAAGCTGAAACAGGCGGCTCTTCAAAGCATGAAGGACATTTTCTCCAAGAAGAACAAGCCGTTGTTAGGCAATTTTCCTTGAATGTTTTTATTTTCTGAACTTCCTTTTCTCAGATTTTTTTTTCTGAAAGGCAAAAGAAACGCCTAGTTTATGGTTTGGTTTTCTAGTTTTTGGATTGATAGGTGATTGCTTCTTATAAGAGTTTTTGGATTATTTTGGAATAATGGCCCTTTGATCAATCAATATGTCAAAATCTGAATTGCGAATGTAGGTGGAAAAGTCATTCGGGAAAATTGTGAAACCGTGAATGTTGCATGAGAAAAGGAAATATATGAAATCTTGGGATGATTGGGTTATCGGCTTCCATCGCAAATGTGAAAACCCAAACAATAGATCGTGTAAACATTGTCTGACAAAACTTACTCACTTTAGGGTCTTTCACCAAAAATGAATCTTCAGGGAGTAAATCCGAGTCTTTATGTGACGCCCACCTTGCCGCGAGAAGTCCCCAGTCATTCTTTATTGTCCGTGGAATATCTTTATGTCGATCTGCGGTAAGGCGGAGAATCTCTAGTCCCCAGACGTAATTCTCCTGAATCCATCTTTTCTTGGACGATGCGCTTCGAAGCATTGCATTTTACTAGTAGGATGATGGAAGTGAATTTGCAACTGAGAGATTAATCTCCCACTGTGGTCGCCAATTGTTTGTGGGTGAAAACTGTTTCTGCTGATTTTGGTAATTTTGGGTGTGTGGATAAGAAACGAATCTAAACCATAAACAATGCACTGCACGGGAGTACTTTTGATTCGAGAGATCAATCTGTACAATCCTGGCCTAAACTAAGAAATGGTCGTCCCAGGCTTGCTTCGGTCACAAAATGAAGGAGAAGGGTTGGTCTTAGGGAGGGAAGCGAAGAGAGTGTTGAGACCAGAATCGTTGATTCTGATGGTGTGGTTGTTTATGACTTGTATCTGAAAGTAGAACTGGCTAGCAGGATGGAAAGCTACCAGGTGATTTCTAGATACTGTGTTGTTGCCGACCAAAAACTTGTTGGTTGGTGGAAATAGGTGAAGCCTATTTATACAAGTCATATTGAAACGTACCATGGTCTCGTAGGAAGTGGAAACGATTGAGTGGTGGAAGAATGGAGTAACGCATAACCACCAGAAACCCATGCTTCCATGATGAAGGAAGTGGATTAGTTTACACCGTTACTTTCATCACCACTAATTGTCCCACTTCACAACACTTTCTTATAACGGGCGTATTGCACGCCGCACAATGTAAACCGCCAGACCAATACCCTGATGAGTATCCCCCAGTTTGTGACATGTTTGATGTCTCGAGTGTTTTCGTGGAAAACATGTAGCAAGATGCTATGTATGGCAAGTCAAAGTCAAGAGACTTGCCATAGGAAAATAACATGTGATGCTATTAGGTTTGCCTTGGCCGGACGCCTAAAACTTGCCACAAGTCCGTCAGTTTGGTAGCGAACTTGAATGGCTGAGATTGCATCTCATGAAAAAGGGTAGCCGTTGATTATGACTACCTTCTGTTGGCGCCTGGTAATGTCACAGTGGCGTTTTTGGTGTACGCTAGTGGCATTGCAACATGACTGGCATATCCCGTGCATGATAGTGGCACGGTGGTGTAAGTGGCGCCTGGCGTAGCCATGGCCACTAGCTGGTTTCCAGGAACTTGCCGCAAGTCTTGTCAGTTCAGTGGCGAACTTGGATGGCTGAGATTGCATCTCATGAGGAAGGGTAGCCATTGATCATGGCCACATCTTTGTTGTGTAGCAAAGCAGCGCCATTAGCATAGTGGCGCCTGGCGTAGCCGTGGCATAGCGGCATGCCAGTGGCGTAGCCGTAATAGCTTTTTTGGCATATTGTTGTTAGACCCAAATATGGCCCTGGCAACATTGGCCATGTTGCCACATCGATCCCAACGCTCTGGGAAATGTTATTTGGCTTGGTTGGCGTAGCAATTTTGTCCAAATTAGGGTTTGGCATGTCGAAACCCTAATTAGTGCGTGTGGCATGGTCGCGGCATGGTGGCGTTGTGGCATGTTACTGCTGCAGAGTGGCATGTTGGCATGTTTCTGCGGCATAGTGGTATGTTGGCATGCCGATTAATATGTTGTTGTGGCAGTGCGCGTTTGGCTTGCCAGTTACTATGGTGGCGCGGCAGGGTGCGTTTGGCCTTTAATGTATGGTGGCGGGTTTAGAGCGACTTGATTGGTCAAGAAAAGGGGCCGGCTAAACATAAGGCGCGGCCGCACCTCTAGTGCTCGTGGCGCATTTAAAGTGACCTAATTGGTCGGTTCGAAAGAGAGGGGTCGGCCAAGCATGGGCGTGGCCACACTTCTGGTATGAGTATGGCGGATTTAGAGCAACCTGATTGGTCGAAGGGAAGTGGGGCCGGCAAGTAAGGGCCCAGCCACAACTTATGTGCGCATGGCTAGTTTGAGGTGACCTGATTGGTCAAGGGAAATAGGGCCGGTTTAGGATGGGGCGTGGCCAATGGCAAATGGCGTCGGCTAGCCTAAGGCATGGCCATGCCTCCCTTTCTGCTGCTCCTATCCAGCGGCTCCCTGTTTTATGATTCTGGGCAAGATTTTACGTCTACTAATCCCTGGCGGATTAATTACCTAGTTTGCCCAGGCATAAATTTCGACAAGCAAGGTCTGATATACTGCGCAAGGCGCAAAACCCTAACTTTTGCAAGTTAGCCAGGGTAATCGATTGAATTCTATGTGTTGACACAGAGTTCTTTTAAGTTCATTGCCGAGAGCAAAGATGCTTTCGATTGAATACCTTATGCAAAGACCTTATCCTTGATATTTGGAAATTCGTGTTACTCTGCTTTGCGAGTGAACACAAATTGTCATGCCATACCAACCTTAAGGGTTCAGTAGGGAACATAGCATAGAAAGTATTCAAAGAAACTTATATTAAGTGAATATGGGCAAGGCGCCGAAATTTACAGAACATCTGGGATGGTTGCTACATGCGCCAGTTTGAATAAATTTCATGTAAATATATTAAATGGCTCAATAAATATGCCAGTGGAGAGGTTAACACTCACGGCTATGTTTCCTTGCAGAGTGACGTCATATCAAATGCGAGGTTTTACAATTTTAACCCTAAGCTAAAAACCACCATCAACATTTGCTTCCCGCCATTTTTGAATTTGAAAGGTTGAAGAAAGGTCGCCCCTTAACAAACACTGGAGTGATGATAGCCAAATTGGTGCCCCTTATCCAAAATGAGGGTCCCTTTAGTAGTTTCCTCCGAGTACCTTTAACGCGTTCTCTGGGTGCTTTTAGTAATTTTCTCCCACGAGCGCAAAAACCACTTTTCGATCCAATTTCGCCGCAAAAGCTTATTTCTCCAAAAACACCTACAAAACCATAAAGTAACAAAATAAGTACAAAAATGGGTATTAACAATATAGTAAATCGAGATGAAAATAGACACATAAATGCATCTATCAAATACCCCCAAACTTATTATTTGTTAGTTGTTGGTGAAAAAATGATCACCCCAACAATCTTCGAGATGCAAGAAAGTTGATCCAATCGCTACCGTTGATGTAGAATCTCCAAAGAATTGATTAAAAGAGGTGGGGGTACCTGCAAAAACACTCCGATGCTAAAGTCAGCGGATGTTCTATGCAAGTGTATTGTGGTGAAAAGAATAGAATTTTGTACCTTTTGGGTTGAAATCTAGCCTCTATATATAGGCAGAAAATAGATGTAGCTTTAGGGTTCCAATAGTTATCCAAATAACAACCCCATCTGTATAAATCCCAAATAACAACCAGATTCATGATAAAATTTGTTATCCTTTCCAATGTTTATCATAATTCTTATTTATCTTAAGTAATAATTATCTTGAATAATAATTATAAATATTTAAGATAATTATCCTGTTTTATTTAGGATCTTGCATTCTATGAAGCACGGATACTTCAAAATTGGTGACGTATCCGTATCGGCGCCGTATCAGTATCGGATACTTGGGGATACCTGGGGATACATATCAGATACTCCATTTAAAGTGTCACATTTTTTAAATTACAAAAAGGGTAGGGGACACTCGGGATACCTCTCAGATACTCTATGAGGGGATACTTCATATAAACTAATATTTATTTTTTATACAAAATCTATATTTTTATATATTTATCCATAAAATCTAAATATTTGTACTCATGAACATATCGAACAAATATATCTAAACTTAATAACTTTTTGACTATAAAGAAAAAAGACTTGGTATTTATTTTTATGGTGCTTCAAAAAAAAAAAGAAAAAAATGGTGTTAGAAAAATCTAGCTTTAAAGCTTATTGGGCAGTCATGTTTTTCTTGTTGTTTAGAGAGATATCGGAGTACATATGACTTTATTCATTCTATTAAGATAACTAAGACTGAAACCCAAAATGCTGAGCTCACTTTAATATTCAAAATAATATCTATGAGATTTTTTTAATTTATGATTTTCTAATAGAACGAATTATTATTATATTAAATATTTTTTTAATAAATACACGTATCCCACCGTATCTCGTATCCCCATTTTACGAAAATTGACGAATCCCCGAATCAGTGTCACCGTATCAGTATCCCCGTATCAGTATCGGTGCATCATAGCTTGCATTTATCTTAAATAAAATTAATAATTATTCAAGACTTTTGGGCTTCAATAATAAGCCTAGTGGGTTTCCATAATAAACCCACTGGTTTCCCTAATAAACCAAATCCAGGCTTCCATAATAAGCCATGTGGGTTTCCATATTAAACCCATCGGTTTTCTCAATAAACCCACCAGTTTCCACAATAAACCGCATTTTACCGATATCAAATAGCTTGTGCGGTACGCACGTACACTATTTTAATAGGGTACAAACATCGCCCCCTCTTAATTCTCAACTTGTTGATGAATTAAGAAAAATAAAATCAAGAGAAGAACAAACCTTCGCGGCTTGTTCAAATTCGCCATATGCCGTTTGTCGGATAACCTTTCATGGCCTTGGCCATCTTGTTGTGTGGATTTGCCCCAATGTCGGCTTAATCATATCATAAGCCACTGTTCTTCAATCACCAAACACGTTCAAAGTACCAATAATGTACTCAAAACTCCATATAATAATTACCCAAACGCCAAATAGATTGGCATGTTATGTCCTCTTGCTCTTCCTTTAGCTAACAAATGACTTACATGTTGGTATGACATCGGCGATACGCTTTGCACCCTGTCAAATAGTCACCACCGCCATGATCGATAGGAATTTGACTCTCACTTGAATGCAGGATGCTCCCGTATCTTGGTAGACACATTGATTGCCCATATGCTCCTGTTATGGCCTTGAATTTTCCGACTCAACGTTCTTGTGTCTGCGAATAATGAATGTACGACAATCTCTGGTGTACAGGTTGACTGTCATTAGCTTTTTGTCATACATTTTCTTTCATAATAAGCCATCGGTTTCTACAATAAACCGAACCGGGCTTCTATAATAAGCCACGTGGGTTTCCACAATAAACCCACTGGTTTCTACAATAAACCAAATTGGGCTTCCATAATAAGCCATGTGTTGGTTTCTTTAATAAACCACCGGGCTTCCTTAATAAGTCCGGTTGGGCTTTCTCAACAAGCCAGAGTTGGTTTCCTTTATAAACCATTGAGCTTCCTTAATAAGTTCGGTTGGGCTTCCTCATTAATCCAGACTTGGTTTCTTTAATAAACCACCTGACTTCCTTAATAAGTCCGGTTGGGCTTCCTCAACAAGCCAGAGTTGGTTTCCTTTATAAGCCACTGAGCTTCCTTAATAAGTTCGGTTGGGCTTCCTCATTAAGCCAGACTTGGTTTCTTTAATAAACCACCTGACTTCCTTAATAAGTCCTGTTGGGCTTCCTCAACATGCCAGAGTTTGTTTCCTTAATAAACCACCGAGCTTCTTTAATAAGTTCGTTTGGGCTTCCTCAATAAGCCAGAGTTGGTTTCCTTAATAAACCACCGAGCTTCCTTAATAAGTTCGGTCGGGCTTCCTTAATAAGCCAGACGTGGTTTCTTTAGTAAACCACCGGGCTTCCTTAATAAGTCCGGTTGGGCTTCCTCAATAAGCCAGCTGGGCTTCTATAATAATCCATATGAGTTTCTTTAATATTTTTCCTTTGCTCCTTTCGCTCCATTTTAGCTTTAGCTTAATTATGTTGAAACACCTTGTTTTCGCCTTTCTCTTTATTAGAAAGACATCGCAACAATTTCCTTTATAATCAAATAC
Organism: Papaver armeniacum; assembly: GCA_023531295.1. NCBI lineage: Eukaryota > Viridiplantae > Streptophyta > Magnoliopsida > Ranunculales > Papaveraceae > Papaver > Papaver armeniacum. Next base: position 76,810 of record JAJJWW010015286.1, read on the forward strand.
TTTGTCTGTCTTTCTCTTTATTAAAAAAACATTGCAACTATTCCTTTGATAACCAAAATACCTCGCCTTTGTTTTCCTCTTTTTTAGCAAAACATTGCATGTATTCTTTTAATAACCAAATACTTCGTCTTTGTCTTTGTCTTTCTCTTTTATAGAAAGACACTGCAACTATTACCTTTAGTAACCAAAATACTTCGTCTTTGTCTTCCTCTTTTCTCCCCGGGCGTTCGTTCCTTCAACCTTAGCCGCCCCCATTACTTGCCATGATACTGAAAAAGATGTCTTCTATTGTTTGACTTCTTTAAACAGTTTGCTTTTGATTGCATGCTAGGCGTCACTTTAGCCGCCCCAATATCTGTAGAGATATATTCAAATAGCAAAGACGCCCCCAGGTGAAGCAGGAAATAGATCTATTGTATCCGTTCCTCACTTGCTAGATGGCTATTGGATTATGATCAGATATCTTTTCCGTTGCCATCTTATTTCTATTGGAGTCTCCTTTGAAATATTGTCTTGGAGTGGCATGTCTCTTCGTCCTAGACTCTTTATCGAAATAGCTTTGTGTGGTCTTGGCCAGCTAGTCGTGTGGAGTCCACCAAGTTTAGCTTAATAATTCAAAGTACGTAAAATATACTTAACACTTCCTACGTGGGCCTTGGCATGACCTCATGCCGAACATTGCTTTCGTGAGGTCATGTTGCTTCCAGCCGGTACAATTGGTAAGATTCTTGTATGGCCAACTATCAACTATGCATCTTCTCTTGTAAACTGCTTAGCTTGATTATAACATTTTGGATCACGAAAGACGCCACCAGATCCCTTATATGGTGGAACTTACGAACAGGTCGCATGGATGCGACAATTTCGTACCTTACTTATTGACGTGTCAGATTGTATGCAGGACCTTTATTAACCTTGAACACATCTTTCGAAACTCCACGTACCAGCATGTGAGGCTCTATTCTTAGCCCAAAGCCTACGTGTTACCATCACTGCCTAGCCGTGACCTTAATTTTTCCAGCAGGAACGACTTTAATCATTCCTACCTATACGTCAAAAAAGAACAAGTTCCTTTGTGACCCCATTATAAATCTTCTCTTCCAGAAGTGAGCAGCTTGGTCTAATGGCGCGTCTGGTATTTTAGTCGAAGACTCTTGCAGGACTTTGATTCCTTGTGAAATTCGGACTTTGCATCATGTCGAACTCCTTTTTCTTTTTTCTTTTTATTTTGCTGAGGAAACCTGTATCATGGATGCGTATTGTAATAGCCTGAAGTGGATTCTTAAACGCCGACTCCAACGATCAAGTTTGAATTAGGTTAAAATGTTAAAATGTGGAGTATCAACGAGAAACACCCATTGCAAAGACTTCCATGACTTGTTGAGTTTCGGTCACGTCCGGTGTAGACGTGAGACATCCTGTGCTCACAGCAGGGTAAGGCTTTGATCTTTGTACACGTTAAACACCAAGCCAAGTATAATATGCTGATAGTTCAAAACAACCACGTACTAATTAATTACAGACCCATGACATTGTGGATAATGTATGTTTCATGCAAAAACAATACATCATCACTTGTATTCTTATTTATCAAATATCGTGGCAGGCAGTTTGATTAAACTTTAAACAATATTGATGATACTTAGTTTGTTTTTATGATGACCGAAGCCTTATTCCTTTTCCTCTGTCAAACGTGTTCCCTTCGAATTCGTTCATTCCTAACAGGGCCCGTCATATTTCTCGATCGCTCCTTTTCATGCCTAGATTTCTTTGAGTGACGATCATTGTTGCGACCGATCCTTCGACTATGCTTTACATGTCTTGTACCATCTTGCCTATCCGTCTCGGTTACATAGTGATGATTATCATCGGTGCTATAACGATCGTAATAGCCATCATCGTAGTGATCACGGCTTTGATAATCATCCCTGGCATTCACAACTCTTCTTTCGTTACTTGGGCTATGCCGAGGACGATCGACATGAGTTTCGTTCCACCTGCGTGGATTGTCTTGCTCTTGGTGACGGTATGACCTTTCACTTCCAGAGCGAGGGATAGAAGCCCCTTCAATCTCCTTTCTCTTTTCCAACGCAATTTGCAGACGCTTGTTCTCTTTTTCAAGTTCTTGCAAACGCTCCCTTACTGTTAAATCAATTGGTGTCACCTGATGATTGTTGACCAGAGTAACCCGCGAGCTATTAACTCGAGCAGCAGGTGGGACGTTCGTTTGCATGGCTGGTGATCCTCTAACTTGTGAAGCTGATCGAATGTTAACTTGTTCAGCTAACGGATTGTTAACCCGAGAACGTACTCCTCCGTTAACGGTATCTTCTTGGCGACGTTCTTGGAAGCTAGGGTGTTGGCTTTGAAAACCTTCACGATGATGGAAGCTTCGGCTGGTGGTTGGAGGTGGTGACCTGCGCATCGGGACGTTGTTCTCTCTGAACCTTGGATAAGATCCCTCAAACCGAGATCGATATGCTGATGCCGATGACGACATCGACGTTTCTCTTCCATCCCGTTCGTCGTAATCTCCCTGGACAACAACACTTCTCAACGTTCGCGGGTTTGCTTGCTGATTCATCAAACTTCCGAGGGGTGCATCTGTATCCATCTCCAATTGATTTGCTTCTGACATATCCATACACTCCTCTTTTCTTTTAACTTTGCTTTCAACAACTTTGGCAGAACTTTCAGCGACTTTTTTGGATCTTCCCGCAACTTTCTGAAAAAGTTCTGAATCTTTCAGCAACTTTCTTAAAGTGTTATGAAGCTTCTGCAACTTTCTGGTACGTTGTGTATTTTCTGCAACATCCTGAAAAGTTGTGATATTTTCTGCAACTTTCTGAAAAGTTGTGATATTGTCTGCAACTTTCTGAAAAGTTGTGATATTTTCTGCAACTTCCTGAAAAGTTGTGATCTTTCTGCAACTTTTCTGTTCACAATGATTTTGAAACCCTAGTCTCGAAAATCGCTTGGGAACAACTTCTATTACTTGGAGAACACGATCTTTTCTCGTTGTCCCCTTAGTCGGCGCCAAAAGATGTTGGTGCAAAAATGATCACCCCAACAATCTTCGAGATGCGAGAAAGTTGATCCAATCGCTACCGTTGATGTAGAATCTCCAAAGAATTGATTAAAAGAGGTGGGGGTACCTGCAAAAACACTCCGATGCTAAAGTCGGCGGATGTTCTATGCAAGTGTATTGTGGTGAAAAGAATAGAATTCTGTATCTTTTGGGTTGAAATCTAGCCTCTATATATAGGCAGAAAATAGATGTAGCTTTAAGGTTCCAATAGTTATCCAAATAACAACCCCATCTGTATAAATCCCAAATAACAACCAGATTCATGATAAAATTTTTTATCCTTTCCAATGTTTATCACAATTCTTATTTATCTTAAGTAATAATTATCTTGAATAATAATTATAAATATTTAAGATAATTATCCTCTTTTATTTAGGATCTTGCATTTATCTTAAATAAAATTAATAATTATAAAAAATAATTATTCAAGACTTTTAGGCTTCAATAATAAGCCTAGTGGGTTTCCATAATAAACCCACTGGTTTCCCTAATAAACCAAATCCAGGCTTCCATAATAAGCCATGTGGGTTTCCATATTAAACCCATCGGTTTCCTCAATAAACTCACCGGTTTCCACAATAAACCGCATTTTACCGATATCAAATAGCTTGTGCGGTACGCACGTACACTATTTTAATAGGGTACAAACACTAGTCCCGAGCAAATCAGATCTACAAAATAAAATCCTAACTCACTGTCGCAGGCATCGCAATTGCACTTAGCGTGTGCAACAAGCCTTTAAACCCCTAGGTAGCCCTAGTTGCCGAGTTATAGTCTCGGGAGGGTTTACAAGAGGTGTACCCACAAAGCCTTTCCTCCAGACCCTAGCTATCTACGCAGAACCTTGGAATAGCACTAAAGAACCTCCTTAGTTGGCATACTCTCATTGATTACAAGAGAAAGTACCCTGATGCGAAATTCCAATTGATGTACACGAGTTTGTACTCAAGCATACTAAAATTCATATATAAGTAACAGAGTTCTACTCAGATAGTCGCACTATGGATATCAATATCCAGAATCAAACAAATCACAAGAATAGATTAAGATCCTATGACCTAATGGATTGAGATACTGGTCTGGACTAATATCAACACATCTGGCATATACAAGGGAACCAGTGGTCGATAATCCTAATTTTAGATCAACTCAGCTGGCATATACAAGGGAATCAGCGGTCGATTTTATTGACTGTATTCTGGTTGGTCTGATGGTCTGGTCTCAATTTTATTTTTATGTTTCATCATATTTTTTTTTTTTTTTGAATTAATACCTCAATCACCCTATTTCAACCCAGCAGACATCAACATAAAAATTGTGCAAAAAAATAAAAAAGAAGTAATAAGATGATTCCGAGATACGGTGAAACTACCATGTTATTTCCAACACCTGAGCTCTGTGCTTTTATGAATAGACTCTATTTAGATGTTTCCATCCACTCAGATTGGTTCCTCAACTCCTACAACCAAGATGCTTCCATCCACTTAGATTGGTTAGTGTCATCCTTAATAGACATAAATTTCTAGGCTTTGGAGTATAATAATGCAACAAAAAAAGAACTCACATACCCCCAAACTTAAATCTAACATTGTCCTCAATGTTCTAAAGATAAAATTAAAAGCATGAACAAGGAGAAATTGTTACCACTTAAAGCAAAAGAGATAATAAGGAAAGATATTACCGTGTTGCATGAGCATGGGTTACCTCCCAAGAAGTGCTAAGTTTAAAGTCTTCAACCAGACTAAGAAAGGATTAGTCACTTCATAAAATCATAAAGTAATAGCCGAAATATCCGTGGGTCATCAAAACCAAATAGAGCTATCACAAGTAAAAGGAATCTGCGACATGCCAAGAAAATAAACAAATAAAGCATACCCTTGTCTAGTTTCCTGTTTAAGACAACTACATCTAGTTGTGGTTCAGGTTCAGGTTCTATAACTGGGTCCAAATAAATTTCTTTGGGCTTGTGTTCTGATGAGTGCCAAATATTGCATATTTCTACATCTATTTATTGGCATTTAACTCATCTTTTGTGCTCAGAAATCAGATATTATCCCAGATTCTGTATTTTCTTTGTTTTCAAGAATAAATATTTGTACTAATTAATTTTATGTTTTTAGGTAGTAAATAAAGCTCGGGGAAATTAAGGAGCCAAAAGATCAAAGAATTGGAGACGAGCGTCTATGGAGAAGAAAGCCAAAGCCCACGCGCGCAACAGTTGCAACCCAACAAGGAGCAACCCATCTACAAGACATGGGCTTGAGTTATCCAAGATCTGAACCATAGCCCGGATCCAGGCCCGTTCCATCTGAGCCGTGAGATTTCGCCCCGAGATCCAACGGTCGCTCCAACCATCCCATCAATGATCGCTGCTCCCGATTCACACCGAAGACACCTATATCTTCACCCAAACCAAACACACCCCATTTTCTTTCTCTTCTCTTTCTCTTCCTCCACCCGACAACACCAGAGAACTCTCCTCTCTTTCTCTCCCGACCAAACCTTGCAGAGCCACCACCATCTCCCTTCCCTGACACCGACACCACAGCCACCAACATCTGCACAACAATCGCCATCACCTCCTAATCTCCCTCTATCTCTTCCAAAGCTTCTTCCCTAGAGGCTAAGTGAGAGATAGAAAGAGTTAGGGTTAGGGTTTCACAAACTTTGGGGGAACATCAAATTAATGGAGTTTTGCGCGAATTCACAGAGGAGACCACGATTCAGAGGTGTTTGGTGAGTGGGTTTGTTTTTAATCTTGAGTTTGAGTGTTAGAAGAGAGGGGAGGGTTTGCATGTATAAATAGAGTTGAGGTGAGGATGTTTGAACTCATGCCTGGACTAGCCAGTGCACCAAGCTTAGTGTAATTTGTGTTTTAACTGTTTTTAATCATGTTCTAATTTGTGAAACTAGGGTATTGATGAAACCCCTAATTATCATGTGAAGTAATCAATCTTTGGTTTTGTTCTTGATGTTTTATAATGTGTTAGGATTATTAGTTAACTGTTGAGCATATGAGCATGTGATGAGTTGTACTGTAAGAAGACAACTCATACTAGGGGTAAGTTAGTGAAAATAGTTGATGAACATCCACCTGAGACCTTCAAAGGAAGGCTCAAGAGCATAACCAGAGGTAAATTGCCTTAGCATAAGATTAGAGGGTGAATTCAATCACCCTAGTACCCTTTAACCTTAGTTTACAAATCCACAATCACATTTCCTTGTCGTATCGACAACCAAACCAACTATAATTGTGTTACCTTCTTAGAAATCAGTTTAGCAAAGCTTTAGAATCAACTTCACACACTCCATTTCTCTGTGGATCGACCTGTACTTGCCCTGCCTCCAATAGGCATTGTGCACTTGCAGTATAACACGTAGGCGAGACACTTTTACCAGCCTACCAAGTTTTTGGCGCCGTTGCCGGGGAATTGGTAGTGTTGCCTTGTTACTTACTTGCTTTCTTCACTGAATTTCAGTTCTCCCATGTACATATTTGCTTTGAATTATTATTATTTTTTCCTTTATTAGTGTAACTCAGCTGAAATTTTGTTTTTTCTGCAACTTTTTACATTTCTGCCATCCGTTGCATATCTTAGTTAGCCCATCTTAAGTGCATATCTGTAGACTCTTAGTGTTTCTTATTAGCTGCACCTCATCTTTGCATCTCATTTAGCATATGGCCTAGCCTGAGCTCAAGTCTGCCTGACTTGAGCGGTCACTACTCAGCTACATTGCAAATCCCTGTGATTACTTGCTAAAATCATCATCTGTGCTAGCTGAATCTGCTATAGTGATAGGTGCTACTTGAACTGCATTCTTTCATTTCTTTTTATTAAGTTCTGCATCTCTGTCATGTAGAGTAGCTTAGTGTAATCATCTCATAACATGTAGTGGTAGTATAATCATCTCACTGCCCTCTTTGTAGCTTTCACAATTTATAGTGACCTGCATCTTAGTGTTAGTTGTAACTCATAACCCCTGTCAGTCCAAATAAGCATCACAGCTTTTCATTTTCCCCTATAAAATATCAATCAATTACTCTCAGGCTTATGCTGGTATCAATATTGATCTTTTTGCTGTAACATGCACACTTCTGGGAACTAAAACTCTCTCTCGAGTAAACAGGTGCCTGTAACCTGTGATGAGCAACCCAAGGAGGAGAAGGAAAAGGCGCAGAACTTGAGCTTTACAAAACCCTGAGCATCCCCTGCAATTTATAAGATTCATGTGAGTGGTTCCTTGCTAGTTGAATGTGCTACATCTTTGTGCTCCATGTCTGCATGCTAAACAAGTGCCACTGATTTGCCTCACCGATTTAAGTAAATTCCATGATATTTGAACTCATACATGCTTGCTGAATTTGCGATATCTTTTGCCGAGCATCTTTGTTTCCATCTCGCCTCGTGCTTGACTCCAGCCCCGAAGCCGTGAGTTTGAGCTACAACTTAGATATCCAAGTCTGCTGCAAGCCTTGTGTGACATCAATCGGGCTGGTTGAATCAATCGACCTAGTTGATTCGACAACACCGAGCATAACCCATCGACCCCCGTTTCGCTTTGCTTTGCTTGGCTGATTGCCAGTGGTGCTCAACCCTGAACTAGTGCTAGATCATACAACCCCTGGAATCTCTGAAATGTGTGCATGACTCTGTGACTTTTGAAACAAAATTGTGTTGGCTGAAATCTTTTGCTCTTGTGTGATTTGTGCATTAAATTCTTGGCTTTAACAGCAACTGTGCTTAGCTCCATCCCCTGCAGCTGTTGAGCTTGAGCTGCAACCTGGTCAGCTCAAGTTAGATGTAGCCGAAAACCCAAGTTGATATCAACTGATAGAGTTGATATCAACTGAGAAAGTTGCCATGCACCCTTAGCATGTTTTACCCAGTCAACTACATCTGTGAGACTCTCTGTGAACTGTAATCTGTCACATGCTAAGTCATAGTCACTGTGCAAGCCTCGCAAACCGGTTGATGAGACCCTATTGAGCCACCTGCCCTGCAGTTTTTGAGCATAATCTGTGAAAAAATTAGATGTCAACTGACTCCGTTGACTCTGTCACCTCTTTGCTTAACTTGTGAGAAGTGAGATCAACCGACCCAGTTGATACTCTGTGTGCTGTCAAATGTTGAAATATTGTATCTCAGCTGTTGCCTCTGATGTTTTGAATGTATGCCATGCTCACATGAGGGATTAGTTTCCTGCTTTGCTTACAATCCTGTTGAACCTCTTCACATGCTTGCATAACCACCTGTGTTGCATACCCTGCTGCTACTTTACCTCATAACAAGTGCCCACAGATCAGTTCTGTGCAATACTGTCCTGTGCATAAGCTGAGTTACAACTTAGCCTCTCTAGTTTGTTGTCAACTGAACCAGTTGACCTAACATCCTACCAAGTTTTTGGTATCAACTTGGAAAGTAACCCTGCCACCCTTATGCATGCTCCATTTTATTGACAACCTGTGCAAACTTGTTGACAGACTTGTGTGCCTACTTATTGTGCAAATATGCAAACCTGTTGAACTTGTCGAGCCATCTGCCCTGTGTGATTGTGTGCATACATTTGTGAATCTGTGGTCGTTTTCATTCTCGGGTTTATGCATGTGGTGTCTATCTCTAACTGCAACATAAGGTATCTGTGAACAAAACCTGGTGATCTTGCTGTAACTCATTGCATGTTTTCTTAGCCGCATCTGTGGCCTGGCTTGTGCACTAGTTACCCATTTTGGGTGTTGTTTGGTATTTGGCATGAATGTTAGGCTAATATTGTTTTTATTTTGTGACCAAAGTTATTGCCTGGCATGATAGGATTTTGGGATGCAACTGGGGATGAAAACAGATCCATCAGAGAACTCGCATACGAGCATGATTCATGTTATAAAACCCCCACAGACCATAGTGATTTTAGGGAATATTATGAACCTTCTCATGGCCCTGACCTTGAATACTCATACCCTAATCATTATGACCACATGTATCATCAACCACCATGGGAGGATGAGCAATTCTATCCTCCAATGAATCCATGTATGCAGTCTATAATGGAGAACCTCAAAATCATAGAGCAAAACAATGCTATACTTGAATGGAAAGCATCACATGACCATTCATATAGTAACATGTCTAAGTTTCCCTTGTGTAGTGAACCCTGTGCACAACCCTGCAATGAATATCCATATGAGGCATGTATACCCACTAGTGTAAACTCCCCTTCAGTGGAGCAGCTTAACATGTTCTTAAGGATGAATCTTAGTCATTTACAAAATGTAGAAAGGGAGTATGCCCATAGTCAACCCACTAATGTTGAATATAAGCTTCACCTAGACGAAAATGAGTTGACTGAAAACACCGATGTTGTTAATAGGGATGAGTATGCATATTACTCAGATGAGGAATATGATATGTTAGAAGAGCATGTGTACGCTGAAAATATGATGGAATCTTTGGGTTCAGAGACATTAAGCTTCTCTTTTGTGAACCCTATGAATGATGCTTCTTCTAATATTCATACATGTGATGCTGATTTGGGGTTTGACCAAGTGTTCTGTGAAAATAAGCATGCTGTACAACTTGCATCTGACCTAGGGATAGCTGAATTGTCTGTTGACACAGATGATTCAATGCATGTAATTGATGTGTCTAATTCTTGGCCTAGGTCACAGTGTGAAGTTTCTTGTGATATTCCTATGCATGATGGCGAAGTTGTAGATGATGATTATGGACTGGGGCTTGTAGAAATGTTTTATGAACATGAGCATGTTACAACACTTGTAGATGATTTGGGGGATATTGATGTGAGTGATACTGTTACTCTTGAGCTCACACATGTGAACAACCTAGACTTGCCCAATTGCCTGCCTATGTCACAATCTGAGGGTCTTGCACCTAATCTAGGCCTAGAACTTTGTGCTTCCCAAGTCCTCTTGGACTATTTTGCATCAAAGTATAACACCTTTAAGGAGCCACAGTTGGAATGTGTATATCTGCCTGTTATTAACAAAACTCATCTTGAATTAGACCTTGTGCATGATGTACCTTTAAAAATGCAAGATTTTGTTCTCAAAAACACATCTGTTGACAAGTTTAGGTTTGGGGGTAACTTGTTCACATATGCAGTCTTACTTGCACTCTCATGTTATATATGTGTAAGGCTGTTGATGTTTCTGCATATCATCTTTTGGGTTGATCCCCAACTCTTTAGATTGTTGGTGTATGGTAAATTTTTCTTGTATATAATCCAGTAGGTCTTGTTAAAACTTCTATCTTGAATCGGTTGAGTCTTCTTTTGTGTATATTGTGCTAATCCAATATGATCTCAGCTGAGAATGTTGGATTCTAGCCCTGATTAATGAAGCTCTAACCTTGCTCCCGCCGACATCCGGTAATCTCTTCCCTTTTCTCTACTCAACATAGTTCTCTTGGTATGTAACTTTTTGAATTCCTATTATCTGTTGACACATTGAGGACAATGTTTGATTTAGGTTTGGGGAGCATTTGCATATAGAGTTTTTAGTCTTTTATTTTAAAAAAAAAAAAAAAAAAAAAAAATTCAAAACTCTTTGTAAATATGTACATAAAAACCTCCAACTTTTAGAGATTTTAGAGTCACTAGCATGCTTCTAGCTATGTTTACATGGAGAGTCTGACCGAAATAATGAGAACTTGGAAGTACTTGGAGAACACAATCGGGTTTCTTAGTTGATTAAAGCGTTAAAGTTGGATTTAACCATACCGGAGGGCGAATTAGGTCTTTGTTTAGATATTCGGTAGTAGAATTGTGATCACCCATAGTGGAGACTACCCATTTTACATCAAGCGAGGCACCAACCTTCATTTTTTGCAACTTTCTAGAAAAGCTGTTAGAGTGTGTGTCACCGTACGTCAATTCCGGGTAGGAATGGTGAGCTACCCAACTTCGCACCACTTTCAAAGACTACTTTTGATCTCTTGAGTGCTAATTTCGTCAATCATGAGGGTGACGTTTAAAGATGAAAACTCCTTCTTGTAGTTCGATTTGCAGTTAGCATCACTCTCTCCCTCTCAACAACATCAACAGATTCATGGAAACACATCATCGTCAGCAAGCGGAACATCATCAGAATATTTGAAGAAAAGTTGAAATAGTCCAAGGTTTACATGCAACAAAGAAAAGAAAAGAAAATAGGATGAGAATTAGTGAAGTTTACGAAGTCAAGACAATACAAGTTGTGAAAAATTGAGTCTTATTGTTTTATTGTTATTTTCATTTCATGTAAAAAAAAAAAAAAAAAAAAAAAATGTTTGTCAAGTTTTTGTGAAGTTCAGAAGTTCGTCATCAACAATTGAAGACCGAAGATTGAAGACGTTTCTATGAATGCTGAGAGAGTGATATTAATTGCCGATCGGGTGAGAAGGTAAGTGAGTACTCCCATCCTTGCTAATGGTTGATTTCCTTTCTTAGAGATCATCAGAAAAAGATTCTTTTTGTCCACAACTCTGTGGAGTCTCCAGAAATTATTTCGGAAGGTTATCTTTCTCATCTTCAACGTGTGCATGATTTCTCTCTTTATTCCGCTCGCACACATGAGAGACTAAAAAGCGGTCTTTTTGAGTGCAATTATCATAAAACCTTATTGGTGAGGCAGAAGTCGAGGCTTGTGATCACTATCGAATCCGAATTCTTTCATATGGTATGGTTACTTCTCGCTCAACTCTTAAGGATGAGAATGCGTTCTTTGGTAGTTCTAACTTCGTGTTACTAGCATGCAGAAACTCTATGTCCTCATAGATCCTTGGATGCTTGAGACTCTTTTACACTCTAAAGTTGGAGAAGGTTTTGTGGGTACACTGTAAACCCTCACGAGACTACAACTCGTCCACTAGGGACACCTAGCGGTTTAAAGGCTTAGTGCATACGCTAAATGCATTCGAGAGACCAGCGACAGTGGCATAGTTAGGATTTCTTAATTTCTGTTTTACTTGAGGACAAGTAAAATTCAGGTTTGGGGGTATTTGATGAGTGCCAAATATTGCATATTTCTACATCTATTTATTGGCATTTAACTCATCTTTTGTGCTCGTAAATCGGATATTATCCCAGATTCTGTATTTTCTTTGTTTTCAAGAATAAATATTTGTACTAATTAATTTTATGTTTTTAGGTAGTAAATAAAGCTCGGGGAAATTAAGGAGCCAAAAGAGCAAAGAATTGGAGACGAGCGTCTATGGAGCAGAAAGCCAAAGCCCGCGCGCGCAACAGTTGCAACCCAACAAGGAGCAACCCATCTACAAGACATGGGCTTGAGTTATCCAAGATCCGAACCATAGCCCGGATCCAGGCCCATTCCATCTGAGCCGTGAGATTTCGCCCCGAGATCCAACGGTCGCTCCAACCATCCCATCAATGATCGATGCTCCCGCTTCACACCGAAGACACCTATATCTTCACCCAAACCAAACATACCCCATTTCTTTCTCTTCTCTTTCTCTTCCTCCACCCGACAACACCAGAGAACTCTCCTCTCTTTCTCTCCCGACCAAACCTTGCAGAGCCACCACCATCTCCCTTCCCTGACACCGACACCACAACCACCAACATCTGCACAACAACCGCCGTCACCTCCTAATCTCCCTCTATCTCTTCCATAGCTTCTTTCCTAGAGGCTAAGTGAGAGATAGAAATAGTTAGGGTTAGGGTTTCACAAACTTTGGGGGAACATCAAATTAATGGAGTTTCAGCGCCGAATTCACAGAGGAGACCACGATTCAGAGGTGTTTGGTGAGTGGGTTTGTTTTTAATCTCGAGTTTGAGTGTTAGAATAGAGGGGAGGGTTTGCATGTATAAATAGAGTTGAGGTGAGGATGTTTGAACTCATGCCTGGACTATCCAGTGCACCAAGCTTAGTGTAATTTGTGTTTTAACTGTTTTTAATCATGTTCTAATTTGTGAAACTAGGGTATTGATGAAACCCCTAATTATCATGTGAAGTAATCAATCTTTGGTTTTGTTCTTGATGTTTTATAATGTGTTAGGATTATTAGTTAACTTTTGAGCATATGAGCCTGTGATGAGTTGTACTGTAAGAAGACAACTCATACTAGGGGTAAGTTAGTGAAAATAGTTGATGAACATCCACCTGAGACCTTCAAAGGAAGGCTCAAGAGCATAACCAGAGGTAAATTGCCTTAGCATAAGATTAGAGGGTGAATTCAATCACCCTAGTACCCTTTAACCTTAGTTTACAGTCACAATCACATTTCCTTGTCGTATCGACAACCAAACCAACTATAATTGTGTTACCTTCTTAGAAATCAGTTTAGCAAAGCTTTAGAATCAACTTCACACACTCCATTTCTCTGTGGATCGACCTGTACTTGCCCTGCCTCCAATAGGCATTGTGCACTTGCAGTATAACACGTAGGCGAGACACTTTTACCAGCCTACCATGTTCCTCATAGGTAAGATCCGAATTATCATGTTGTAAAGTCTGGAAAAACTCAAATAAGAATTTAGAAGCACATAACAATAAACTGAATAATTGAGGATCCTTAAAGTCAATCAGGTTTGACTCACACAGTTGACCACAATGAGAGTGGTGGTTATTCTTAAGCAAATATGCCAGTTCTAATCTTCTAAAGTACTTAGGCTTAGTCTTAAAACTTAATAACTGACACATTTGAAAATCATACATTCCCACTATTGGAAGAAAAATATTTGGTGGGAAAACAAGGTCAATCTCGGTATCATAGCCTGGGTGAACCACATCAAGCAGAGGATGGGTTTCTAACAACTGAACTTCTTTCGGGACATTATTAGGTTAGGAAGTATGAAGGTAATCTGGCACAATGGTTGAGGCATATATATCAAGTCCCAAGTGAGGGATTTTTGTAAGAGTCAAAGGTGAAGTACATGGAGGATGATAATCACCCCCAAACTTAGAATTTTGGGTGTCTCTAGATAGACTAGCTACAATTTCCCTAATTTCTAGGTCCTCGGATTCCTGGAAATGGTCAATTGCTTCTTCTAGGTTATACTCAGGTGACACATCCTCACTCATATTTGAACTCTCTACGAGTCTATCTTCTTTATCTACGACTAATCTTTCTAAATCGCTAGACTCGAAAACAATATTCTCATGATAAACCCGCTCCTCTAAACTATCATCGGCTTCGTAATCATAAGGGAATACTACATCGTCTAAAACGGTGGTATCTCTAGTCAAATCCTCGTCCTTTTGAATAGGTGAATAATTATTAAAATTATTTGGATTTGAACTATAAATAATATTATCATTGTAAAGCTCAATTGGAGTAACAAATTCTTGATCACTATGCCTATATATGTCCGATTCTTCATCAACACTATCCTCATCATAATCATCATTATAATAACATGAAAATGGTTGAACCTCATCTAAAAAAGTAGTGTTACCAATTCTAACCTCGCCATCTTGATTATGCAAATAATTATCCTCATTTTCAAGGGTACTATTGGAAATTAAGCTTCAACAAAAGCTTTTGAGTCGACTCACATGACTTTCTTAGGGTATCGTGAATCGACTCACATGACTTCCTTATGGTATCGTGTATAGAAGGTTCACTCATGAGTGCATTTTGTTTATTCATTTCTAACACAAACCTATTTGTATTCTCAGTTAATTGTTTGAGAGACTCTTCGAGGGGAAGAACAGGTTGAGAAGGATCATAATAGGGACTAGTTTTCAACATTTTCATTATATTGTCCAAAGACGAGGAACTAGTACTATAATATTCCTTATTTTCTTGCTCGTATGACCGGTGTTTGTGTGGATAGTAATTAGCCCCACCATGGTATGAGCCATAACCTTCAAAAGTTTGATGTTCCCAACCACTATTCACACTATGGTCAAGTAATGTCCTTTTTGAAAATCAGTCGGATATTCGTTGTATTGGCTATTGTAATACCAGTTCGACATTCTTTTATGCACGGGTGTGAGTTGTCACACAAAAAAAACCCACTAACAGGGGATTCGTGGGTGGATAGAGTCTTACCTCCCGTACCAGACGGACGATGAACCGTTGAAGTCGACTCAGGCCACCGACTTCTATGTCAGTGTACGAACCCGAGGGACCGAGACAGTATCGTAATTGTCGTCCTTCCCTGCAAACAGTTTATATTTAATTCCAACCCTTCCTTAGGGTTTAAAAATAATAATGTCCAGAAGTCCCAAAAAATAAAGTCAAAAAAGTCCAAAAATAAAAGATTACAACAATAAAACCCTGATTACATTTTCTAAAAATAAAGAGAAATAAAATCTAAAAAAATAAAATATATTTAAAATAAAATAACTATATACAAAATCTTCTTCTTCACTCCGTTTGGATTTCTCTTTTCTTTCCTTTTTGGGCTTTGCTTTTCTTTTCAGCACTCTCTTTTTCTTTAGCTTAGCTCCGAATCCGAAAGCAAACACAAAATACCAAAACGCGTAAAAAAGAACAAAAAATAATAAAAATACAAATAAACCTAAAACAAATCTAAATACAAGTCCGCGTCGGCGGTGCCAAATATTGATGTAATTTTTTATGTTGTTTGTAAAGTGGTAAGAAAGATGTCGTTCACTCGGACTCGTTGAGGTTTGATTTAAGACTTAAGAATAAAAATACAAAAAATATATTCACAAGGTTTTCACAAATATCGAGAGGTACTGAGACTCAAGATTCCACCAATTCTCATATTCATGTGGTTCAACTATCAATTCCAGACAATTATAGCTCATAACATAATAAATATTGACTCTTTATTCTTTGCCAAGGTAGATTTTATAAAAGATTGACTGTAAATCACAAGCATGACGTATCAAAAATACTAAGACCAAGCATACGTCATCAAACAAAATCACAATCAATTAAGAAAAATCATGAATCAATTTAAAATAGTGCAAAAGTCATAAAGGAATTAAATAGATTTACCACACGCATAGAGAATGGCTTCCTTCGTCATCCCAGTGTTGGGTTTTAGCTCTTCATGGTGAAAACACGCTCAAAATAATAATCCATAGCTCAAAAAAGGTGTTTTATTGAAGAAAAGGTATAAAGCAGTGTGTTTGTAACAGGTATAATTGTTACAGAACCCAATGTTACATAGAAACCTAACATAACTGTTGCAAACTCAAAATAATTGTTGGAAAAATTGTTACAAAGTTATTGAGTTGGAAAGTATAGGTCACAGTTTCTGCGACTGTCCTCTGGATCAGTGACTGAGTAGAACGTCCAATGTTCTCTCAGATCGTCTTCTTCTTCACCAGCAGAGAAGATACTCTGCAACTTCTCCTTCAGCTCCGACGTCTCCTCTGCTTCACCCCAAAAATCTCGACTATCATTCTCTGACCTCAATCACCTCTATTTATACATAATAGGTCGATTAAATCTCAAGGAAATCTTCGGTTTCTTCTCAAATATTTTTCTTCTTCTTTACGGCAAAGTCACGAATTTATTTCCTCTTTTTCTCTCATACACGTCTCTGGTGCAATCCTAACCTTCCTACGATAGAGTACAATCAATGGAAAAGATATCCTCCCTTTATTTGCCGCGTAGTTTCCAAAAACAACCGAGATATTCTTACTTTCCCTTATTTATCGAGAATCAATCGAATTCTTCTTATTTCACGTGAACGATTCAACTATCTCCCCTGTTTTGATATACCAGACTATAACCAATCCATACCCGATAGAAAATTTGCGTGAATATCGTCCAGAATCAACCCAAACAAATCCCAGCATCACTCGAGCCCTGTTTTTTTCTTTCCCTTTTGTTCCGCGATTTTCCTCCCTTTTTCACGTAACCAAATCCATTACCAACCCTGGATAGATGAAACAAACTCAACCCAGTCCAAATCCGCGTGAAAAATCCAACCAAATCTCTCAAACCCAATACTGATAATACCGCAGGTCTGTATATTGCTTCCCGCCATTTTTGAATTTGAAAGGTTGAAGAAAGGGTTCCCCCTTAACAAACTCTGGAGTGCTGATAGCCGCCCCTTATCCAAAATGAGGGTCCCTTTAGTAGTTTCCTCAGGGTACCTTTAACGCGTTCTCTGGGTACTTTTAGTAATTTTCTCCCACGAGCGCAAAAACCACTTTTCGATCCAATTTCGCCGCAAAAGCTTATTTCTCCAAAAATACCTACAAAACCATAAAGTAATAAAATAAGTACAAAAATGGATATTAACAATATAGTAAATCGAGATGAAAATAAACACATAAATGCGTCTATCAATTACATAATATAATTTCAACACTTTTGGTTTCTGGGAAAGCTCAAGACATAGTCTCAGTATCAGCACTGGTCCTAGGAGCAACATCCTCATCTTCTTCATCAATTGTTCATTCTCTACAGCCTCAACCTGGAAATGTTACTTAGTGGATCACTCCAAGTACAAGGGATTCATATCAAGACATATGTGCATGGAAATATATTAACTCATCTCAAAGCTTCCACGGTGGAAGGGCACAAGGCAAAGTCTTCTGCAAGATGTTCTTACAACCTCAACAGATGGGATGCAACACATTTCAGGCTATGGGTTTACAAAAACGTACCAATGGGTGAGGAATGGGATAATGCTTCCTTGACAAAATATGTTCGTCTATATCTCTACTACAACATACCAAAAGGGCACATCAATCAGACATCCGAGCTGAAAGATATGACCTTTACAGTCAGGTCTATGGAATCTAAAAAAATTGTACGGGGTTACAAATTACAAATGTGCATGCTTCGTTGGATGACTTAAAAAACTCCAAACTGAGTGCTTCTTTTTTCATATTATAACTCGGGCTCTTAGCTTCAAAAGTTGGGGTCAATCACTGAATTTCGACATCGTATGAGGTTCCCACAGCTTCCAGAGCAGTCAACATGCAAGTAGAAAATTCTAGACGTGATTTGGAGTATTCATCATCCGTCCACTATCCGCTCAGGTATTTCTACCAAATAACCTATCAAGGTACCTCCACCTTCGACCACTTAGGTATTTAAATCACATTTCTCTACTTGGGTCCTCTATCTAGGTCTTTCCAGAGGATGGGAAAACGAAACAAACAAAAATTGGGGACTGACGATCCGCTGATCAATACGTCAGCTTCACAGTCCTAAACCCGTGACTGACACTGAGGCGCCTATGATAATCATCAATTATCAAAGACATGCCACATCTAGGCCATACAAGTGTGGTCCTTACATCAATCACTCTTCAGAACAACTTCAGTCGTGGTCCCGAGACCAATAAAGTTTCAGAAGTGACGTTTCCATGACTGTCAGAGACGTGGTGTTACAAGCACAATATGCATGCATCAATCAAAGACTTCAAAGCAAAAGTAAATCAATGACATGGAAATCCTTTATCAAGCATCCAAGTCGACAACCAAGTGGTCTAGAGACCAAAGAAGACGTTTTGCTACGATTCTATCTGAAGCAGTTTTGCACTGTCCTGGATAAACAAACATGCTAGGAGCAATTAGAAATTTTCGGGAGATGCGAAAGATGGGGTAGATCATCGAAAACGGACATCATATGAAGACAACGTTTTTAAGGAAACCTTAATTTCTGGAATTTTCTGAAAACGAATCATGATGGGATTCCACATTCATTCAAAAGATCTTTCATCCATTCGTTCAATTGAAGACATAAGGAAAATAATAACATTATATTATTAGATAATCATCATTCAAGGAAATTTCTAACTAAAGCCTCAAAGTTACGAAAGAGTCACGGTGACATCTGCTGCAGAAAATAAAATCACTAGTCTACTGGGAAAGATGAAACGATCGCAGGCCTAATCGTAATCATTTTATCCAGAGTCATCATCATCTTCACTCCCTTGGGAAAATTCTTCCGGAACGAGTTTGCCCTCATCAGAATCTAGAACCACAACATCAACACAAGCTGAGCTCTTTTGTTCAACAGAAAGTCATGTCTGTTTGGCTTGATATTTTTCTTGCTAATGAACGACAGATGCTTCATCTTCAATACCCTTTTATCGGGATTCCAAACTACGTCTCCATTGTTCTTCCATGGCTACCAAAATCAAGAAACTATCAATGCGATCACGAACCATGCTCGGTTGTTCAAGTGACATACCGCGTATCGCTTGTCTGGCTATGTAGAGAGGTTGATTTAGTTTGGAATCCACTTCTTCGTCAGAAGATATCATCCTTGGTTTCTTATTCATGGATTGTCTCTCTTAAGAATTGATTTCGGTCGAGGGTTGTCATTATTTGTTACAAGGGGCACGGAGTTATGACTGCGTCAACGACGAATACAATACACAGCAAAAACGGAAAATAGTGGTAAAACCCTAGCTTTTTTACCTATTTGTGGTTCAATTAACGACCAGTGGTGATGGAACAAGAGTTGCTGCTACAAGAACTTCCTCTTTGCTGTACCAAAGTTGATTCAAGCACCTACAAAGACGTTTGAAGCATCAAAAGTCAAAAATACGATATTTTGACCTAAATCTTCATTAATTCGTAAAAAATACTAAAATAATTTTTCTTTCCATGGATGAAGCATCATGTTGCAGGAAAAAGGAAAACAAAACAGGAAAATCAAAAAAAAAAAAAAAAAAAAAACTTACCGGAGCTTGATCGGTGCTGGCGCCGGAAGTTGGCCGGCCGACGAGAATTTCCAGCGGGTCCTGTTGCTGCTGCGGACGAACAGAGAAAGAGAAAAAGAAAGAGGGGAGGTACTCTTGCTGGTCGGTGGTGGTGATGAGAGAAGGTGGAAAACTAAATGGGTTTAACTCCCTTTTATATGTATTATTAGGTTTTTCT
This sequence comes from Papaver armeniacum, assembly GCA_023531295.1. Classification (NCBI taxonomy): domain Eukaryota; kingdom Viridiplantae; phylum Streptophyta; class Magnoliopsida; order Ranunculales; family Papaveraceae; genus Papaver; species Papaver armeniacum. The sequence continues at coordinate 96,681 of JAJJWW010015286.1, forward strand.
AATTTCAGTCAAATATTAGGATTCCTCTTTCAAGCAACACCCGTGCCATACACGGTCAACATGGTTCTTCTACCACCAAAATCACCGTGCTTCACCAATTCATGCTATCCGGACGATGCCCGGTCACCAGAGTCTTACGTTTGATTACTACTCCTTCAACGACCATCCGCATAATTGGAGCATTATTGGATCGGAAATCCTGGTAACATCTGACAACTGAGCCTATTTGTTCATTTTGCTTATGTCAGTAAAAATCACCATCTATATGCATATTGCGAACATGATTGTCCCACACTAAGCATGGAACTTAATGTTGATGGTGGATTTTTGACGAAGGTCATATTCGTAAAATCATATTGGAAAATTATGCATTTCTGATCAGCATCGGAACCGTAAGGAATTCATATCTTCACAAAGAGAATCACATTTCTGTAATATCATGACGGTAATATTAGGGTTCCTGGGGAAACACTTTTAATATTTCATGTATTTCATGATTAATGCTGAAAGACTCAGCATATTTTATTTTGAATTCATAATTCATCCCTGGTGTCTGAATTAACCCAGAATAATATATGATGCTGATCACATCATATATAAATGATCCTAGACATAATACATGCTAGTATAGAGCGACAAAATGATTAAATCTAGTCGCAGAATTCATCGGATTGAATTCCTAGAAATTATACACTAGTTGAACCCTAAAAATCCATCTACTCGGGATCTATGGCTTTTCTAGGTCGAATTCCATGGAAAGTAATTGATATTTACCTTTTGGGCATTTGGGGCACCCCGAGTATGCCCCGAGCAAGAGGCATGTGTGTATTTAGTAATAATGCTCAAAGGAGCATCCATGGAAGAACTAGGATTGGAAGTCTGATCAAAGAAGGAAAAGGAATAGAGATAAATAATAATTAAAATAATAAAATAAAGGAAACCGTGTGGGTGGGCCCACTGGAAGGCCGGCTATGCATGCCGCCGGTTTGGTCGGTCCCTTTACCCTTTCCCTAATATTTTGTTATTAAAACAATTATTATATTATTATTTTAGTGTTTTAGTGTTTCCTTTTTCAAGGATTCCTCTTTCAACCAAAACTCCTAAGCTTCCATATTTTGTCAAATCTTGCTCCATGGATCACATGGATGACAAAGCAAGTGGTCCAGCAACCATCTTGTCTTTCCAACATTAGAATCAGAACTAGTCACAAAAATCCAAGGTGACCAAACTTGTGGTACAAAAACCCCATTCAAATGTTGGGATCCATTAAAACTCCATCTTAAACAAAATTGATACAAAAACCCCAAATTTTAAAAAATTGATACAAAAACCCCAAATTTCAAAATTGGTTTCATCAAATTTTATGATGAAACCAAAATTGGTTTCATCAAATTCTTTGGGGTTTTTGTGTTACTTTTGTTTTTTGGGGTTTTTGTGTTACTTTTGTTTTGATGGGTTTTTTGTGGATGGATAGTGACACCTTTGGGGTTATAACTCGCGGACGTAATATTATTCTATTATTTTAATACTGGTCATTCAAGCAAGAATTAAGAGTTTCAGTCAAACTCAAATTCTTTGAATTAGGAGTTTCAGTAAAACTCAAACTCTTCATAAAAGGATGAAAAAATGCTCGATGGACCATCAGAAAATACCAAAATTCTCAGGATTGGTCCATGGATGACATGGCAACATAAACATATCAGCATGACCAGTCATGGTCGAAATTTTGCTTGCCAAGGGTCGGTCCCAACACTATCATTGATTAATGACCTAATTGATCATTCAGAGTCCATATTTTACTCAAACTCTCTCCAACCAACTTGGATGATGATCCATCGACCATCAGTTGGTCCTACAGCCACCCAGGGACGGTTTTACACCCCTTAGTCGGTTCCTCTTGCTTCCATAATTAGGTTTTACAACCTAATGCTCAAAAGAGCACTATTTTAGTTATATCAAAACACTAATTAATCATTCTTTCACCAACCGCTTTACAAAAGAGTTTGGTAATTGCTTAGTCTAGCATCATATGCCACATGGTCGGTCCATCACTCACTCATAGAGCGATTCCTCTCTCACCCATTGGTTGACTCTCAGTCGAGCATCCATTGATCATCCACTGATCATAATTAAGGTTTTGAACTGAATACTCTGTCTAGCATAATTCGGAACATGTTCAAACACCAATATTCTAATATTGATTCAACAATCAATATTTTAATTAATTAATTAAATAATATTTGGTCAATATTTTTAATTAATATTTATTTGGTCTTGCTACCAATTATTCATGGATCTAGCAGTATTTGCTATGACTAGCAATACTTGCTCTAATTATCAATGCTCCATCTGGCAAAACCCTAATTGCTTTAACTAGCAGTGAGTCACAGTCAAGAAGGTTCAAAACCACCAATATTGACTTGACTATGAATATTTAATTGCTTAGAGCAATATTCCTCATATTGATTCAGCTATCAATACTCGAGTTGCAGTGTTTCTCATATTGATTCAGCTATCAGTATTTTGTTGGTTCATCAACAAACATTTGGTTCTTCTGTCACCATTATTTAATATTGTAATATCTCCTCGTCATTCGACTGACTCATGGCATATGGATTGAGAAAGACCTTTTATGATCATTCAATAATGATTATTTTCACAGGTGCTCAGTGCACCAACATAATGGTTTATGATCGATCCAGCAATCTCATAAAACCATCTCTAAGTCATTCGACTATCATTACTGCTTCAACTAGCATAATGATATCACACGGTCATCAGTGACCAAATTCAACATTCATGGTCTGAGCATGTTGTTGTTTCAACATTCCATGCTTCATCCACCATGTTAAAATATCAATATTCTGTGGAGCACGTGTCACGATTTTAGCGGTCGTGTGCAGGATAACTGTGTAGCCCTCGCTATACAGAGGAATCTGAGTAACAGAAGACACATTCGCAGATCTACTTTATCTCATCCCAAGGATGGATACCTCGACGGCTAAGATGGAAAAGTAGAACCTAGTCTAGAGAGAGGCAGCTGGCGAAGGGACAGAGGTAGATGACATATCTAATCAGCATTTAATGCACAAATCTCTTATCTACACGCTTAACCAAATCACGTGGAGAGAGATGAGGTGGCAGAGTCTGACTGGCGGAGGTTAGCGGTGAACGAAGGTACAATCTGTACTGAGGATGGGTAGCTCCCAAAGGAACGTGGGACAGCTGAGGTGGCAGAGTCCGACTGGAGAAAGCGTGCGGTGAACGAAGGTACCATATGTACGAAAGGTATATCAGGGAACGATGGACCCAACGACAACAAAGATATATCTGGAGCAGAAGGGGATATAAATACCAAGCTTCACCAACAAACAAAGGCATTCAATATCTAGGATAAGAAGATCTTGTCTTAAGCTTATACCTCTTTAATGTTTAGAACTTAAGTATTTACTTCAACTTGAGTTCTCTCTATTACTTTGGGAAGCATTTAAGATCTTTGTAACCACCACAACTTAATACAAACAATCACTCATCACCCCGTGGATGTAGACAAAATTCGAACCACTTAATCTCATGTGTCTCATGATAACTTAGTAGCATTTACATTACATTTGTGTTATTCGTTATTATTGTGATCTTGAATATCTTTTATAACTTAGCATTATCAGTTCAACAGAGATATCAATACTATTTAGTATCCGATTCTCTGAGTTGTATACATTACGTAGACTATGAGAAAATTAGTAGTAACAGTTTAGCGCTAGAAGGATTTGCTCACCATCTTGAGTTTTTATATTCCTTTATTTTTTTAACTTACGCATCTTCTTTAACGAAGAGATCTGAGTTAAGCAACGGCGGATCTCACTTCCTAGTGATCCATTCGTCCGTTATTTACGTAAGTTCTTTGGGTTCATAGCCTCTAAAGACTTACAACCTTACAGATCTATAAAGTTTTCTGCAAAAACGCATTCACAAAACGTTAAAAATTTTGTTTTGTACTAAAACAATATTTTCCGACAGAGTATCCTTTGGATCTGAGTACCTCTGAGCACTAAGGAATCTCAGTGAGAATTTAAGGAGAAAGGATCTTACAAAGTATTTAATAACCCCTTTTCTTGGGAGATATGACAACTTTTTTAATTGTTTTCAACATTTAAGGTTGTTTTTTCCAAGGGTGTCATAAGAAATTAAATACCCATCTTTTCAGACGTCATTCTCGTATTTTTTCTGAAAAGGCTGCTTAATTGCTACCTTTCATGAAGGCACCCAAGTAGCAAACTGTGCCATTTTTTCTCTGTGACCTCAGGATAACAAAAGACCAAAGGCATGCAGAAACCAAGTGACGTACCGACAAGCTGGCGACCAACGGTTACGAGAGGAAGATCCCAAAAACTATCTCAAGTGAATCAAAGAAATGAATCAGAGGACGGACAAAGCGAAATAGCAAGAAGAACGATTGCTAACAAACAACCTACCCCTGCTGAAGGGATGGGGCAAACATCGGGATCTCAACCACTTTATGGCATGCCGTCACTGGAGCGTCCCCATGTTACAAAGCCACCTGCGGCTAACAAAGGGTTACCCAGAACCTTATCTCCTACGGGACGAGGGTTGGGAAACCTTACTCCAATCCAGCTAGATCCTGATGCCCCGGTCATAGAAGAAGGAGTGGATGACTCTGAGGATCCGACCAATGGTAGGCCTCGAAAGGTGTTTATATTATGGCCTACGGTGATAATCCGCAAGTGCACGGCGTCTATCGGAGACGCGGCAAGTACGGGTCGATCCCACAAGGACTTGTGGTGCTCTGATTTATCTATGGCTCACTCGACTGAGTTTTAGCAAGTATGTAGCACAAATTCGGTATGTTGTCGATGCGACTGAGGTTGAACTAAGTAGTGACTCTAAACTAAAAATGAAATATAAACAGTGAGAGTAAAGGGATGCTAGGGTTATCAAATTCACCTCTAATTCTTAGTATGTGTTCAACCAAGTTGAGCTCCTTGTTTCTATGGCAGTTAAGGATAGGGTGTCAATTCCACCACTTAACTAAGAAGTTTCACCTTGTAATACTTCAATGTTCAGCTAAGGTACTAACCCGGAGAATTAGTTGTCTAATCAAGCACAACTAATCAAGGGAATTAGTTTTTGGGTCTAAAGATTAAGCTGCAGCACACACAACATCTTTATACCCTGACTACAATGCATACTTGGCATGCATTGTGAAAGAAAGGCATTGGGTGCTAAAATTGAAAGTATAATTATAGTTTAAACATGCAAGGATAATTCAACAAAATTGAAATCATAACTGGGAATTAGGGTTTCAATGAAACCCTAACAAATTAATTAGAACATGAAAATAACAAAAATACACAAATTAAATCTAAATTGACGCACTGGCTAGCCCAGGCATGCTTTCTATCAACACCCATCACTGCTATTTATACATGCAAGAAAATCCCCAAATACAAACCCTAAATTACTTTTAAAACAGAAATTAAATGCAACCCATACTCTGAATTGCTTCTCCTCTTCTGTCACTTCGGCTTCAGAGCTCCATGTGGGGTTGTTGGTTGAATACCCTAGTTCTAGTTATCTCTGATTTAGTTTCTAGGGTTGGTAGAAACTACAAAAGAGATATCTAGACCTAAGGAGTGGGAGTAGGTGGCTGCTCTGATGGAGTTGGTGATGGAGGTGGCGGAATCGGCTGTGGCAGGAGATGGAGGTGGTGTCTGTGGAGTTTGGTCGGGAGATGGGTTTTGCAGAGCTCTGCTCTCTGTCGGGGTGAGGGAGAAGAAATGAGTTTAGGGTTAGGCTTTGGGGTTTATATAGGGGCTATGCTGTGAAGCGGTTACATCAAAACTCGATGAGGAAGGCGCAGCGAGCGTAGGATCTTGCGGGAGAGATCTGAACGGGCGAGGGAGAACCGAGGCGATTTGCTGTTGGGCGAGTGCATCAAAGAACGATGTGTAGGGAGGAGCGACCGTTGGATGTGGCGAGTGAAGATCTTAACGGCTCGGGATGAGCGGGTTCGGATCCGGGTCGTGGGTAGCTCTAGCCCATGTCTTCCTTGTTGGGTTGCAACTGATTCGCGCGCGGGCTTTGGCTATCTGCTCCATAGATGTTTGACTCCAATTCTTCGCTCTTTAGCTCCTCAGTTTCTCCGGACTTTATTTATTACCTAAAAACACAAAATTAATTAATACAAATATTTATTCTTGAAAACAAAGAAAACACGAGAACTGGGATAATATCTGATTTCTAAGCGCAAAAGATGAGTAAAATGCCAATAAAAAGGTGTATAAATATGCACTATTTAGCACTCATCAAATACCCCCAAACCTGAATTTTACTTGTCCTCAAGTGAAACAGAAAATAAGAAATCCTAACTATACCCCTTGTCGCAGTCTCTCGAATGCATTTAGCGTATGCACTAAGCCTTTAAACCCCTAGGTGTCCCTAGTGGACGAGTTGTAGTCTCGTGAGGGTTTACCAGAGGTGTACCCACAAAACCTTCTCCAACTTCGAGTGTAAAAGAGTCTCAAGCATCCAAGAAGCTATGAGGACATAGAGTTTCTGCGTGCTAGTAACATGAAGTTAGAACTACCAAAGAACGCATTCTCATCCTTAAGTGCTGAGCGAGAAGTAACCATACCATATGAAAGAATTCGGATTCGATTGTGATCATAAGTCTCAACTTCTGCCTCACCATTAGGGTTTTATGATAATTGCACTCAAAAAGATCGCTTTTTAGTCTCTCATGTGTGCAAAAGCGGGAATAAAGAGAGAAATCCCGCACACGTTGTAGGTAAGAAGGATAACCTTCCGAAATAAAATCTGGAGACTCCACAGAAATGTGGACAAAAAGAATCTTTTTCTGATGATCTCTAAGGAAGGAAATCAACCATTAGCAAGGATGGGAGTACTCACTCACTTCTCACCCGATCGGCAATTAATATCACTCTCTCATAGGAACCATAGAAACGTCTTCAATCTTCGGTCTTCGGTCTTCACTTGTTGATGACGAACTTCTAAACTTCACAAAACTTGACAATTTTTTTAATTTTTATACTCAATTTCCTTGTTGTTTGGATTTTTCTTTTTAAATTCTTCTTTACCATGGTGGTAGCAAAAATAAACTACAATATTTTTTTTTTGATTTTTTTTTTTTTTTTTTTTTTTTTTTACATTACAAAAAGTGAAAATAAAAATACAAATAATGAAACAACTAACTCCATGGACAAAGGACTTTATCACTTAATTTTTCCACAACTTGTATTGTCTTGATTTTATAAATTTTATTAATTCTCATCCTATTTTCTTTTCTTTTTCTTTGTTGCACGTAAACCTTGGACTATATCAATTTTTCTTTCCATATTCTGATGATGCTCCGCTTGCTGACGATGATGTGTTTCTATGGGTCTTGCTTTGATTGAGAGAGAGAGTGATGCTAACTGCAAATCGATATTTAGAAGGAGTTTTCATCTTTAGACGTCACCCTCATGATTGACAAAAACTAGCACTCAAGAGATCAAAAGTAGTGCTGAAAATGGTGCGAAGTTGGGTAGCTCACCATTCCTACCCGGAATTTACGTACGGTGACACACACTCTAATGACTTTTCTAGAAAGTTGCAAAAAATTGAAGGTTGGTGCCTCACTTGATGTAAAATGGGTAGTCTCCACTATGGGTGATCACAATTCTACTACCGAATATCTAAACATCACCTAATTCGCCCTCCGGTATGGTTAAATCCAACTTTAACGCTCTAATCAACTAAGGAACCCGATTGTGTTCTCCAAGCACTTCCAAGTTCTGTTATTTCGGTCGATTCTCTGTGTAAACATAGCCAGAAGCATGCTAGTGACTCTAAAATCTCTAAAATTTGGAGGTTTTTACAAAAAGTGTTTTTTTTTTTTTTTTTTTTTTTTTTTTTGAAAATAAAAGATTAAAAGACTAAAAACTCTATATGCAAATGCACCCCCAAACCTAAATCAAACATTGTCCTCAATGTGTCACGAGATAGGAAAAATTTAAAAATCACGTACCACGAGAACTATGCCGATAAGAGAAAAGGGAAGAGATTGGGATGTCGGCGGGGAGAAAGGTTGAGCTTCATTCGTTAAGGCTAGACTCCAACATTCTCGGTGGAGATCATATCGATTAGCACAATATATGCACAAGAAGACTCAACCGATTCACGAAAAGAAAAATTTAACAAGTCCTACAAAAATTTACCATACACTAATAGTCTAAAGAGTTGAGGATCAACCCAAAAGATAATGTACAGAAACATCAACATGAAAATGGGCTTTGGTTTATGTGGGAATTTGGTTTGTTTGGGATTTGGTTTGTGTGGGAATTTGGTTTATTGGGTATTTATTGTTTGGAATTTGTGGACTTCAGATTTGTGCATATAGCTCATGCACAGAACGAGTTTGTACAAAGCCCAGAGAGATACAACCCACAAAAGAAATTGACACTTTATTCTAAGTGTAAGCCCAAAAGGTTGCTTTTTGAATTTGCTTAAGCCCAGCTGAATAGGTGTATTTCAGCCCAGATGATGTGGGCTCAGTGTGTGCAGACAGCCCAACAGCTCAGCTGATGTGGGCTGAATGTTGTTGCACAGCCCAGTTGACAGTTTGGTTTGGCAATTAGCAGCCCTGGTGTTCGATTAGCCTAGTGGTTGGGCTTCATGTGTAAGCGACCCGGTGCACGCTTATGTGGGCCGGAGGTTTAAAGTGCAAAGCCCGGTGGAAACAAGCCTATGTGGGTTTAGTGTGTTTGCAGAGCTCAGTGGTTGTGTAAAACCAAATTGTTGCAGCTGCATAGTTTGGTCAGGCTTACACCCCAGCTGTGTGGGGTTCGGCTTATGCGGCCTTGGTTGTGTGCGGCTCAAAGATTGCACAAGACTGGGGTATATCTTTGAGTTTGGCAAGGTCAAGCAAAATCGACATAGCACGGCTCGGTTTATATGGGCAAGAGCACACGTAACATACATCACACGGGGTCGGGTTGAGCACTTGCGGCAATCATCCAAAGCAAGGCAAAGCATCGTAAATGAGTTATGCTCAGTTAACCACAAAGACAGGCGGATGAAATTCTGGCTCAACTCAAAGCTTCAGGGGCTAGAGGTTATCAGCTCAAGTATAACTTGGTTAGTTTGCACAACAGAGGTCTAAGTGCATTCACACTCAAAGACAAACAAGTTTGGTTTAGGCTCTCAAGACAGTGGCGGGTAATGTGCAACTAAGGTTGACTGCAAAGCCTAGGGTGTGCTTGCAGAGGTTGGTTCTATGCTCGTGGTCGTGCTCAATCAATAGCTTCAAATTTACCACAATCACTTAAGTGTCACAATATGATTCAACGAAATCCAGAGATGGAGCAATATGCAAAGCAAAGTATTTAGCTCATCATGCACTGAGATGGTTCACATAGCCTGTGGATTACAAACAAAGATGCTCAGGGTTTACAACACATCACACGTTCAACAGGTCAGTTGACCCTTTTGGTTTTCAATGGGCTTGCAGGTTAAGTTGGAGCCCTAACTCATAGCTGCAGTGGCTGGAGCTGAGGGCAGGGCAATGCAAAGCAAGTCTTAACAAAGACAGACCACA